>VMBQ01000240.1:203882-364585 GCA_007657795.1 Dreissena rostriformis | reverse complement strand
AAAGTAACGTATAGGCAAAGAGTAACGAATAGGTAGAAAGCATCGAGCCATGCACATCGCATCAATATATGATGTTGCTGCACAGAGTTCCTACTTTGAAATAGAATAAATATGTGTGACATTCTTGCAATAGTTTACTTGGGCAATTCAAATGTTAACAAAAAGTCACTCTAAAACTTTGAAATTGATGTAACACTGATTTTTGTGTTTATAATCTATACATTTACCCATCCTGCGTTTGTATTTGTATTTGAATTTGTATTATCTGAGCGAAAAACTGTGATGTTAATATGAAGACTGTCATAGACGTACTATTTTACGACACATACGATGACAACAACGAAATTGACATGATCAATTTAATCCACTTCATAATATTCAATGACATAGCAGGCATGCTGCAAACTCATTAATGATTATTATATTACTTATCTTATTATATACCAGACCTTTTAATACACAATCATGTTAAACCACACGCAACCCTAACGAAAGTTGGCCTTTATTATGGTTTCTTTGATGACAAAACAGGCATTCCCACACTTACTTAAAACGACAACCCATACGATCCGCGATATTGTCCAAGTAATCACTTTAATAAAATAAAGACGAAAAAATGGTCCAAAAAAAACAAACAACTCGTTTAACAAAACTGATACCATTCGATAGCGCTATCGCACAGTTCACATAGTATAGTCAAACAAACACATAACATGCCTGTGAATCATAAATACGGGCAATGGTTTAATCTATCAAACGACTAGCGGTTGAAGTCACACGGCGTTATGAATGGACTCATTGTAAACTCAATTACTAGTCTGTTCATTCATTTTTTTCAGCGTCTATCATGGATCTGTCTTCCCATAGACATTTTAAGAAAACCAGACAGTTATTTAGGATATTCTTAAAATGCGAGCTCAAACTCATTTTACCAACTAATTGCAAAATAACATTAATTTTGTAAAGACAGTTGACAATAGATACTTGAACAGTCGACAACAAGTTATGGGTAAAATTTACTAAATATTTCAGTGTAAACAATAGCACACCGTTGACTAATCCAATTAACTGTCAATCGAAGGGCAACCAGCCTTCGACAAACATAAAGGCGGGTTGCTCAAGGTTTCTCTCGTGTTCACTTTCTTTCGCATTGTTTTTAAAAGCTTAATTATGTTTTTGTATATTCTGAGTCAGCCACGGTTGTTTACTGAGAGTTGCAATTTGTATGCAATCGAATCTCTGCACGATGCGTATTCATAATATTGTGTGTTTATATGAATTTTTGTTTTCATTTAGGGTTTGTAACATTTTACACTTTACCTTAACCATCTTACACTATTTTGAAATATATGTGTGCGATATATTTGCAATTACCCATAATAGGCGCCTGTAAAAGTGAAAACGTATTAATTTCTGCCCATGATTAAATATATGTGTGGCTCATTTTGCTACTCATGCTCTTTCAAGATGAATTGAATCTAGATGAAGTGAAACTTATTATATACAGTTTATTTAGTGAACAAACAAACGTATACAGTTACACGATGATTAGTATCGCTAAATGACAAGTTCAGATTGTAATCAGTTTCTCATATATTAAGGTAATCGATAATCAAAAATTGAACAAAAGAAATTTGGATAAAACCACACACATTTCGAAACATATTTGGTCTAAGATTGGGTTCGACAGTTTGTTTATGCATAAATTTGTAAGCGAAATTTTACCCTACAATCACGTGTTAAAGGCACCATAACAAAATACAATGTCTTTTACGCACAATTAAATATCTTTCCGCGTAGCAAAGCCCTAAAACATGGACTTTTCTTTTATATAAAACTACTGTTAGTAGGCACTGAAACTTGCATAGACATTCCTTTATTCCACAGTATGCACGCATCACTGCTGTTACAACAAAGCATTCGCTGATAATTTCAATCCTAGTAAACAAATGTGACCCGCGTCATGAGAAAGTGGGGTTCGTGGTCTAATTAGCGGACAAGGTAGCTCATGATGAGACTTCTCATGATTAGTAGCTTATACTATATATGGGTCCAATATTCTATGAATGGCTACACTTTAAGACAGACTATTCAATTAGCAAAATAGTTGCTGATTCATGAACATTTAAATGATTAACTCCAAAACGGTATCGTGCACAACACAAACCCACTTATGCAAGTACATTTTACTGAACGGACTTTTCCGGTCGATTGCATGGTACCGAAGTACATTCCGGTCAGGTAGTTACTTTTAACACCAAAACGTTCAATGGCCTTTGAAAACGCTGACTCATAACTGAATGACACAGTGACACCGGCGAACATTGACCCAGATTCGAACCTCGACAAATCACTGTAGTGAACTACACCATTCATAACGAACCATAACATGTTACTTATTAGTTAAATGAAGCCGAAGAGTAGGTAAAAAATAATGTTTTCGAGAGTAATCCGAGCACGAGAAACGCTTTGATAGCGATGCGGCTGGGAGCACACAGAATTCTAGGTCACTCACAAGTTTTTAGACAATCAAATTTACGGCCTCGTAGGTTTTAACTCAGTTTTAAGTGTGAATGTTTGGAAATAAGAACGGCACTCACAATCTAAATCTGTAAACAGTTTCCGTGTTAAAAATAATGGTATGATTTGATAACTATCGGCACCTTACTTGATTCACGTGCTTTCAGTTTGCTTGGGCATATATTTGCATTAATTGGCATAGATACACATTAAATTTGCACTTTATAAACACGAAACCAACCGTTAACAATCAGAGCTTTAATCGGCACGATAATACATTTCAATTAACGATACCATAAACCAAATAAACTAACTTCAAAGACAGCACGGTGAAACACATCAACAGTTCAGTTCCTTTGGACATCACGTGCATGTGTAGTGGCAAAGGGATACTTGATATGTGCCGCGTCATGTCAACATGGGTTTTACGCCATATGCGGCCAGCTCAGCTCCAGACCAGAGCGCAAATGCGCAGGCTGGTCTGGAGCTTCTCTGGCTCCATTTGGCATTAGACACATTTTCGCATGACCGCTTTATATCAATATACTATACAGCATTGCGTGTCCATGGAACCCTAGTAAGTTCTTACAAGCGCTTTTGATCACAACTTATCGCAGACAGAAAATAAACGATGCATGCGTATGCCACCGCTTTTATAGTCCCGATTTCAATGTGTGCTTTTTTTTATAAGAAATTTGACAGGAATCGATTTCTCTGAAGTTGCAGTTATTACAGGCGTTATTCTGTTCTCATTTTATAAGCTATATACTACTTTGCTCCATTATTGTAAACAAACAATCAACAAACCATGTACTTTATAAGTATATCAATAGGTTCAATGAAAGTGTCACCTAACATAAAACAATCAGTTTTGTGGTAAAACAACTCAAAACCTACCCTGTTTCTGCAATTAACCTTTGGCCTATGCTTATTAAAAATACATCTATCGGCATTGTATGAAAGCAATCCATCTACCACCCAACGGCGAACACCCGTGGTTTGCGACATTAGATTTCTTTTCTGCATGCTGCAGGTCATTGTCGTAACGGTAAATTAGTCTGGTTCCCAGCTTCTATTGTAACAAATAGAAGTCTGGCATTGGCGGAATCATGGCCGACGCGATGATAATAGTGAGTTAACCAAATATTTAAAAAAGTGGTTCGTCGGGACAACATTCATTTTTCAATCGAAATGCATATATTTCATTCGGTAAACGTTCTTCCTTTTTGTCGAGTTCTTCCGCATATTAGAGTAAATTAATGTTCCATAACCTGAGTATGTTTCGGACAAGTACACAGATAGTGTAATTTCGGATGTTTGAGTAAATTTGCAAGATACTGTATTTGTGATGTATGTTTGAGTAATGTGACAAATATGAATACATTGCGGTGTGGTTATCTTTGATTAACAGTACAATGTAGTAATGCATCTTTATGTATTCACTATTCAGGCCTTTTTCCAGGTTCACACAGTCAGAATTTCAGACCTGCTTTTACCAAATTAGCAAAAATGCTTCTAAAAATCTTTTTTAAACTCCCATTAAAAATGGTTCATGGTTTTCAAGACAAAGTTATTCATAGTTCATAATTCAAATCATATTTCAGATGGATCATACTTATGTAAAAGGGGAGAGAGTACCTGGGTTCCAAGAAATTGAGAGTAGGTCTGGCCCAGATCACATATACAGTGCCTGTGCCCCAAAAAACTCAAGTACCCCTCAGAAACAAGGAAGCAAGAGGGCAATATCAACTCCCGAAGGAAAAACACCTACACATGAACATAAAAGGATTGAACTGGTGATTATTTTTCACTTTCTACTACTACTTTCTTTTCTNTTTTTTTTGGTGGAGCATTATAAATGGTTGTTAATAGACTGATAAGCAATGGAAAACAATACATAATCTTTATATAGCATTGTGCTTTGATGTCATTGTTAATGGAATACAAACAAATGTGGTGTGCAGCTAGCACTCAACATTGACTATGGTAGCTTATACCTAAGAGTCAATAATTTCTGTTCATAGTCTTTACTCGTGACAAAAAATCCGGAAAATGCTGAGCCCAATGTTTATTTTGCTATTTGCCAGACAAGGTTTTCACAAATTCTTCTGTTTCAGAGTGACCTATGGTCGAATACTTTGGATCCTCTATTGTAATAACAAAACAATTAACTCACCATATTTGATCATGGGTCTCCAATAAAAAAACTTAACACAATTCCCGATACATTACACCTATAAGAGTCAACAATCCCTGTTAATGGTCTTGACTTGTGACAAAAAATCTGGAACTTGGCCCAATGTTTATGTAGCTGTTTGCCAGACAAGGTTTTTACAAATTCTTCTTTTTTAGAGTGATCTATGATTGAATACTTTGGATCCTATATTGTTATAACAAAACAATTAACAAAATTGACAATACCTTATACACCTAAAACTCAAATAAATATTCTCATGGCATCTCAGGGCACTTGTATGCTATGTTCATTAGTATTTTAACAATGATATTTCAGCCCTATGTTTATAAGCTGTTCACTTATTAAAATCACATTTTATCACCATGATGATGACAGGACAGTAAACCATAATGTCACACATTTGGTCACGCCTTCATATTACAAAAATAAATTCAAGCATCATTTCAAATAATAAGGTCATATACTGACTGAAAAAACAGCCAGAGTTACACATGCACTTTCATACTCAATGTAATACATCCTATAAAACCATGCTGCCAAATTCACACAACATGTTCCTACCCTAAGTCAGTTATCATTGATTTCAGCTTTGTCAAGTTTTTAATTCATAATAATGGTATGTTGAAGTTATTTAAAACAACATAGTTACATACACCATGTACCAATTTGTATAAGTAAATCTTCATTATGTTTCCAGGTTGCTTGCCCTTGACCTTTTGGATATTGCAGTTCCTCATGAGCCACAGGTGGATGAGGGGCAATTGTAGAGGCAATCAGCTTTGGATGAGCTGGATCAACAAGGAACTTTGATCGAAGGTTTTTTTCCTTGATGATCTCTGTGTACTCAGTGCAAATACTCTTCATGCAAGCACGGCATGTATGTGTATCCCTTCTTTCCATTGATTTGCACAACTGTCCAATTGTTGGCTGCCTTCAATTTACTCTGAAATTACATATTAGCATATTTGTAATTTTGAAATGTACACTAAAACTTATAATAAAAACTATGTTTTAAATTTGTTTGCTATAATATTTTAAACATTATTTTATTCATATCATGCCAATCAGTTAACCTACCAATACTTTTCTTGGCTACTTGATTCACCAGTATTATCTTATGAACCTACCAATACTTTTCTGGGCTACTTGATTCACCAGTATGAGCTTATGATGAAGTTATCATACTTGAGTCACTATATATAACTGACAATTACTATACTACTAGAGATTGGAGGAGAATGACATTGAAATAATTTCATATCCAATCACCATGCAAGTTATCTGAACAGTTCAGAAAACAAACCCGCTATCGTATATCCTCTGGTTTTCATAACATAATAATTATAAAGTTTCTGGTAAAAAATGATAAATCAATTATATTACCAAGGAAGCACATAGAATCTTCTTAAATAAAAATATATTATTTTATCAATTAAAATCTACTTAGAAAGGGTTGTTTGCATACTCTAAGTAAGATGTCATCTCTCCAGTTCCTGCCACATGACCAGGTGAGGTACTTCTTTGCGACAAAAATGACAGGCCAGGACCTGGTGGGGGCTGATGACCGTGCATAGGACAAGGTGAAGAGCTTGCTGTTCTTACATTATGCTGAACAGTCAAACTTGCAACAGTTTGGCCGGCGTGTCTTTTCTTAATACCTTAAAAAGTAGGTGTGTCTAAATTTACAGACAAAATACATAATCGATCACATAATAATTTAAAGAAACAACAAAATTGATGCTAAATTGAGGGAATGAACTGTATACTGATAATAAATCATATCCTGATAATTGATTACAAATATAATATACAGTAATATATACATTTGCATACCAGTATATTTTATAATATACCGAATAAATTAATCATTCATAATTCATCACTTATCATTAATTTCATGCTTCATTTGACTCAAGAAGAACTACATTTGATTTTGACTCGTGTTGGAGTGTTCCTTATAAGTTATAGAATAACGAATTCATTAAATTGATACGAACATCTAGGGGCATAAAGGCTTATTTTAAAACGCACAAGGAACAAATTATGTTATCAGTACGTTTCTAGTTTCGTTGCAGAGTAAAATATCCATACGATAAAACTAAATACCTATCCAAATTTTGCTAAAATTCCTTTGTAAACACGCAACACTTGCCAAAACTTAAGACGTAGCTTCTAAAATATTACTTACAATTCGTGTGTTTAAGCCATTACACTGTCTTCGTCTCTTCCAACGATACTTCTGTGATTCTGCAAACACTCAGTCTGATCGCCAAGATTGATTAATTTCGAGCGATGTCGCTGGCTCCGGCTTTTGTTTCTCTTTTTTTACAATTTCGATCACAGAAATACAGATGCATTGTTTGTAAACCAAAAGCGGATAAGCGTAGCGCGCATGCGCATGCTGCATTCTGGTATAATAGCTGGGATCCCGTTCACAATTTCTGACTCGTTTCGCGTCTGAGACACTTTATAATTTTCAGGTTTTCAAATCTTCAAAAGTTGCATATAATGGATATTTAAGAGCATGGTAACAATTTCGTATTTTTTTTTTTATCGCAAATATCATAATTACAATGAAAATTTGCAAATCCGAAACAATTGTTTTCAATTTTGTCAATTTATCAAAGTGTAAACAAGTCCCTTTAAGAATCAGTGCTAAGAAGCTTTCGAAATATGAGAATCGTCATGCGAAAATGAATACTAGTATTATGCATGGATGCGACCAGCTCTATTGCTTTTGATACATACGCAGCCAGGGCCCTCTCTGGCCATCAGGGGAAGGGGCCCAGGTCCCTCATGAGGGGGAATTTTCGCGGCGTTTCCCTTTTTTGGAGAATTTTTTAACTTACTCTCTTATTACTACATGTGTACTAATTTAACTATATTCATTGCTTTTTTTCATAATTAAGTATATTTGAATAGATGTACTTGAAATAAAATTGAGATAAATTAGCATGAGACACTTCTTTCTTAAAACAAAAACAATTTTTGATGGGGGACGGCGCCGATATTCGGCCTCCAAAAAACGCAGATCGAGGGCCCTGACAGCGCAGTATCAAAAGTGTGACACACAGTCCTGATTCAACCATGGAGTATCTCAATAATAATCAGGCATTCAACAATCTTTAACTTAACACACTTATTGTAGCAAGAGCCATATTTAATCCTCTTTACTGAAATGAAGAAAAGTGTACGCTTATTTGTAAAAAGTACATAACGAAGTTAAGTTGTACAAATATAAATGCTCATAGTAAATAAATCATTAGGGTTTTATGCAACAAATCGTAACTTTTGGTCCACAAAATCGTTCGAAACCGTATCACGACGTCATCCCAAGATCGCTTAAACATACATGATTAATTACATATGGAATTTTCATAAATTGCTAAATTGCATTAAACCGGTTTACCTGCAGTTTTAATTTCCCAGACAATTGAAGCCGAACGCATTTAGACCACCAAAATACGGTTGTATTGTTGTTCAACGTATATGTTTAGCACTTAATAATCGAATTAGACCACCTTACTGTTTACTTTCATATCTCCTGTAGGTAGATTTATAATTTCTTTGCGGTCCTCCGATACTCGAAACCCCCGCCCATTGAGGACTGGTACATACTTATGTATCCACGTGGATCAAAGGTGCACTGAACAGTACACAGACCAGTCTGTCACTTGTGGAACGATATATACAATCCAACGCGCCAATTAATCATCGAATGAGTGTTTGACTTCTGAACCGATTAACGGCCGTCTAGTTTCATACCGCGGGATGAGAATGACGATAGTGTGTATAGCAGAAGATGATTATAAGATGGGTTATGAATATAATCTCAACTAATGATCTCACAGTTTGCTATTTGGGTGTGCTACTAAACGTTTCAATTTCGAAATTTGGTTCCTATTGTGAAACAACACGCATGCTTTACGTTACGATGTTCTCCAACAATGGCACGGTGCAACTGTGGGTCGAACCGTATCCTAGGACCGCGATAGTCAGTTACCCATGGCGATTACCGTATGATGATACCGTATGTGATTAAGACGTTAACGGCTTATCACGCGTGCGGTTTTCTAGGACGGGCTCTTCATTTCATTTGTACGTCTTACTACAAAAAAATCATAGCACAGTGATCGCCTGCTTTATTATATTTTAAGTGAAATAAATATACGGTAAAAGACGAGTCCGCCAAGATTGTATTACTATTTCAAGACAGACGGGGGAGTAAGGCGCACACAGTAACATACAAAACTAGAAAGATAAATTTAAGAATTATGCAAAACTGTGTCACTTCTCTCGCATGCAATTAGCCACGTTGTCATTTATATCGAAAAAGAAACCACTATAATGGTTATTCTGTATTCATTCATGAATTGCACAGGTAAGGCGTTGGTTATCTTACTTTTCTGACAATACATTTATTGTGGAACCTATCCAAATATGCGGTTGTTCATTGAGCACTTGTTGTGTTCAGACATCCATTCTAAGTTTGTTTTAAAACAAACGTTACCTCAATACATGTACAAACAAATTACGTAGATCCGGGTTTCCAGGATGCTAAGGAGCTTTAGATGACAACATGTATATGGCCGTATTTGATACAGATACTCAGCGAACAAAATGCGAATGGCCGTATTTGATACGTATACTCGTCGAAGAAAATGCCAATGGCCGTATGTGATACTTATACTAGTCGAGCCAAATGTCAATGGTCGTATACTAGTCGGTTTAAAGAAATCGTAATCGTCATAGTAATTACAATATATCTTTCTTCGACATCACATGATTAAACACAACGAATTTATTTAGAAAATCGAGACAAGTTCATGACTGATTTCAATTTTATGAACGTATTAATTCACAAAACACAAAGTGTTTAGATTGCAAAATCGATCAAAATATAAACCAACAACTTTGTCTTAAAAGTAAACGGTTAAGTGTGGTTTATAAACACTCGCAATTAATCTTATAATAACTTACCTGGAATAAACAAATTCAACATCCATAAGATCAATGCACATTTTTGTTTTATTTAAACAACAAGAATAAATTAGAATTAACATCGTAAATTGCTTAGTCCGAAAGCAATTCCGAAATACACAAGATCTATTAACGTCAAATTAAACATTACTACTTCCGTAACTAGATACAAGCCACGTGTTTTTCGTGTAAGAAAAGAGTGCATATATATATACATATATATATATATATGAGATAGTTCCGTGCTGATTTTATTTTCAGTCATTGTATACACTTAAAACGTGGACTGCATGTAACACAGGTGATGAATGCAGACGTTGTCATGGGTGGCACGCGCTGTGTAAGCTATGACGTCAAACTTTTACAACTGACATTGAAGGCGCTAAGCATAAAGACGTGTTGTTTGTCGCATTATAAGTGTGAATGAACAAGACACCGCGAAAATCCGGGTGAAACTGGATTTATTCATGAATGTGCATCGTGTAATCCGTTAAAACTACACAGCCATCAAATTTGAGCAAGCCACTGCACAACGAATAAACCCCTTTTGTTTGACTGTGATTGCAAGAGAATCGATAAGATAACAGGACCCCCCCCCCCTAAGATAAGGAACATACAGGTTTTAATAAAATCCGGGACATTTGACTGATTTCCGGGACTGCGGGACAGGGTATGCATTTCCGGGACTTTCCCGGACGTATGGCATGTATGATTAACTACTTGCACATTTATTCGTTTGCCTGCACTGATTGAATACAAGAAAAATCTATAATTGCCTGTGAGGTACCAGTATTAATATTAGTGATTTATTCAACATATTTGCTATTTGAAATTGTCAATTGCACTACTATATCTCAGTGTTTGCACATCTAATATTAAATGCCATAGCCGCTCTTTGCTTACAGAAAGACAGACATAGACTATTGCATATTTTTACAGTCACAAATTTACCATCATATGAAATCAACAGAACTGTTAAACAAGGCCACCCTTGATAATATTTCAATCACTTGCAAGCTTTGATAGTTCCAGAATCGCTCTGTTGGTTAGCATTAGTTTCTGAAAACAGTATTATCTCCGCAGCTTAGAGTATGTGAAGTCCAGCCTTTGGCAGAACACCATCTTAAACATTAAACAAAAGCAAAATCAATACATTATTCAGATTTATTAGTCGATGTCAAATGTTTATGTTGACACAGTTTGCTTTTGATCAGTTTGAAACTGTTTTGTACAATAAGGATTGAGTATTCTATTGAGTAACAATAAAGCAAAACACATTTCAATATGAAAAAATTGGATCCGATGCAATGCCTTGCAGAAGCTGCTATGACCAAATATGTATAACATGCAATATGATGGATATATATTGCAATACATAACAATATAGTGGTGAATTGATACAATACTAGAGATAGTAAAATGTTATTTTGAAGTCACAGGGGCCGTTTTTTAAGCTATCCACACCATTTGTTGGAAAGAAAAGTGTTCTGCTTTTTGGATACAGTTTATAACCCAGAAATAAAAACAGCAGCACAAGCCAGGGAATCACTAGACATATGAGCCTCGCTCTGGGAAAATGGGGTCTACTGCATGTGCTTAAAGTGTTGTTCCAGATTAGCCTGTGCAGTCCACACAGTCTTATCAGGGACAACTCTTTCCGCATAAACTTGATTTTTGCTACGAAGGACTTCCTTTTAATGAAAAATACCATAACATTGGAAAGTGTCGTCCCTTATTAGCATGTGCAGGCTGCACAGGCTAATCTGGGTTGACACTTTACGCACATGTAATAAGCCCCATTTTCACAGAGAATGTGTCATATAAATTTTTTGTGAGTCATTGGACAGTGAAGTTATAATATTTCCAGCTTGGGTCAACTATTTAAAATGAGTCTGGTTTCAACTTTTGAGTGCATATTTTTATGCACATGGCCCAGAAATGTTATTCCAAGGGGCACAGGGGTATAAAAACTAACATATTGACTTCAGTTTGACGGGTTAGTTTTGTTTCCAAATATACTTATAAATGTTATAACAGGGATTCACTGGATTTAGTTTGTCTGTCTCTCCGTTTGTCTATCTGTGAGTCTCTCTGTCTGTTGGTCGAGTTTTGTTTACAGCATGGCTTTCAATCTGTAACTTGTCAAACTTCATAGATGGATATACTATTGTTATTTANTTTTTTCCAAATAAACTTATGTTATAACAGGGATTTACTGGATTTAGTTTGTCTGTTTCTCCGTTTGTCTGTCTCTCTGTCTGTTTTCGATTTTTTTTTCTCTCTCTCTCTCTGTCTGTTTTCGAGTTTTGTTTACAGCATAGCTTTCAATCTGTAACTTGTCAAACTTCATACATTGATATACTATTGTTATTTACATTACATTGCTTGACAATTATTAATACTCTGTTAAATGTAATAGTGTAAGGCAACTTGGAAGCATCAGTTTTTCATTCATTCAAAATATCTATTATTTCTCAGATTTCTTTTTTCAATTATCACATAATTAATTATTCTGTTTAATTAAAATGTTAATAAAGAAAGCAGTTATTTCTTTTGAAAATAAAATTACAACCTGGTATATATTGCAATCCAGATTATTTACCATATAAGAATACACAATAGATTAAAACACATTATTTGGAAAATAATCTTAATTTAATACTAATAAATAATTATCTAAAGTTTTAAACTGTAACATTACAATTCTTATATTAATGCACACATTTAATCTGTCCTCAAGAAGTCAGGAGAATCCCTATGGAAGAATGTGCTGAGCTGATATTGGAGATCGGCACAGATTAACACTGACTCTGATAATCTAGATTAACATTCTACAGTGCACGATAGGCCATATGTAACTAAATATTGAATTTTAGTGTCTTCATATTTTAGTGCTCAGTATACCTCTATATAGTATTGTTTTGGGTTTTAATAATGACATTCCTTATTGTGTGTGCGTGCCTAATCTATATGGCTTTATTACATAGTTAAAAAGTGGGTTGTAATGTATATTTCGGGGGCCATCAGGAATATTTTTTTATTGAATAATGATGGTATGCCATCTTAATCATGTAAATTTCATGGCACATTTGAAGAGCCTATGTAATGGGATTGTCATCATCAAACAAGGGGGTCAGATAACCATAACATTAATGTTGACTTATATACTATAAATATGCAAATTTATTATGACAGTTAACAGGTATTGAACGAAAACATCTGAGGTTTTTGTTTGTCAGGACAAGTTATGATCGTACTTGTGTATTTGTTTGCAGACATTTATTTAGGCGCATGTGTTTATAAGACATTTTAAGAATGTAAAATATGAGTATAAAAACAATGTGTGTGTGGATTCATAATCAGGAGTACCATACTGTTGTGTCAGTTCGGAAAATAATGTTTATAACATGACTATGGGCTAGCAGTATTTTCTCCAAATAAAAGATTTGAAAAAATGGAAGGTTTTTTCAGAAGGTATTAAGATTACTTTAGAAACAGATTTTCCCGTTCAATGCGATCAGATTTTGTATATTTTTTTCCTTTGCATTATCATTTATTTATTATTTTTGTATACAAATTTTGTATATTTTGTTTCCATTATTTCTTCTACCGGTATTTACTTAACATTATTGTTTAAATTAATGTTTTGTTTTTCATATGTTATTGAAATCAATAATAAGTACTGTAAGAAATGTACATTTTAACTTAGCATTTAAAAAAACATTAAAAGTTAGCTACAATCAATACCATTGCTCCTTAACTAGATTTTATTACACCTTATGTCCACAGAAGACAATCCATTATTAATAAAGAAGCACCTGTTCTTGTACCTGAATCATCACAGTTTTTCATCTCCTTTATCAATTAGTTATTGAAAGCTAATGATTAGATTTGATTATCTGCCCCATTCTTACAGTCATTGAGCCATTGACCCGGAGAATTCAAAGGGTAAATATTGACCATATTGTGGAATGCAGACATACTTTCCAGTGTGTTAATAATATAGGCAAGTTTTCATAACTAAATGATAACAGTGAATTTAATATTGATTTATAATTTTTAGTGTTTACAATTATGTTTATACATTGAATAATTGGACTATTTGCATTACATGCTCAAAGTAGGTAAGAGATTTTTGGTAAATAAAAAGAGAATGCACGGTTGGTGCTGGGACCATTCTAATTCACAATTTTGTTAATTAAATGCATCATATTACACCAAGGATAACTTCAACATGAGCTGCACCTTTTAAGGTTCTCTTACATGTCAATATTCGACCTGTCAGCAAATTAACTGCTTGTTCCTTAGTAAAAAATAGTTTCATTTTCAAGTGTAGTTTAATGTTACATGTAGACAAAATATAAAGAACGAGCTATCATAAATAAAATAATAATAATTGAGGTCTTGATACTTGACATGCCATGTGGAGAATTCAGTATCGTAATACATAAAAGAAACATTGTTTGTTGATCACTTGAGCCAGTTCTAAATTAATATAAGCATTTACACACATGTATGTGTTATAAAAATTGCTTCAGAAATTTGGTTGGCTGCCCCTGTGACTCAAAATTATCACTGTCCATAACATTTTCCTGTTTCAGTGTCCCGATAAACCACCGAAGGTCAAGCTACGTGGATCTTTTCCGAGAAACATTTTCCACCATCAAGCCAGCCAAAAGTCTCAGCGAACTTTCTGACCTTCCACTCAGACAAGAGGAACTGAACGATAACACTGGTAAACAGATTTGATGGACTTGATTAATAGGCAATAAAAAAAAATATGTTTTAAGATGACTTCAATTTTTGTATCAATAGTCATTTTTAATGAATATCTTTCAAAATGTATGCGTTTATTTTCAAAACAAGGCTATTTATGTACTGATTAAGCATCTTTCAATTTCGTTCTCCGAAAATCAAATCTAGGGGTACATCATACTAAATGTTCTTTTGTATGATTTTAATTGCATTTTTTTAGATAATCAGGTACCAAAAGCTGATGAAAAATGTTAGACTGTTTTTTCAAATATGTCAGCCATATTAAAATGTTTTAATGACTTGTTTGAACCAAAGGCATTTAATTTGTTATTTACGAATATTCAATAGCATGGAATGGTGGCAATTTCTAATTTGATCATTGTACAGCTGCTATGTTGCGGTGATGTAATTAGAACTCTTAATTGAAGTTATAGCTTGGAAAAGTACCTTTAGATGTTTCTGGGATGCAATTATCACTTTAAATGTTACAGAAACAGAATTATATGATCCAGCTCTGAGANGGTACATTGATCATGACTGGCAGATGACCCCTATTGATTTTCAAATAACTAGGTTAAAGGTCAAGTTCACAGTGACAAAAAAGATATTCACACAATGGCTGCCACTACAACTGAGAGCCCATATGGGGGGCATGCATGTTTTACAAACAGCCCTCGATTTAGATAATCAGGTAATAATACAATTATACGATTTAAACATCAATGGTAATATTATTTTTTGAGTCGCAGAAGTTATGTCGCCATGCCTTTTGTTATTGTAGTCCACGATGACATTAAGGACTTTTTAAGACCATAAGAAGCAAAGTTATGTCAGATTGAGACGCGATTTGGTATAGAAGAAACATTAGATTTTAATAGTTCCGTGAAATGGGTCTTATTGTGTTAGCATGACTAGTACTGGCAGTAGTGAAGATTGTAGCAGTATTAGCAGCCGCAACAGCAGCAGTTGTAGTAGAAGTAATAGTGATTGTAGTAGTAGTAGTTGTTGTTGTTGTTATAGAACTATGACTGATAGTTATAGTATACAATGTATATAAAGTCGTTGTCATTTGTTCGTTATAGTAGTAGGGATAACTGTTGTTTCTGTTGAGTGATACAAGAACTTGTGAAATTGCGATTATGGTACTGGTGCAATAGAGGATTTAGTTTTGCTGTTTTCATGACGACTATGGTGATACTGATGGTAATACTAATAAATACAAAATCCTGACGCTTATGATGAGGGTATAACTCTATTTCAGATGTATGCGGCTTACAACATTTACATTATAGTTATTCTTTTTTAAAGACAAACGTTCTTCCAATGGCGAATGCGAAAAGTGATGTAAATGTTCATTATTTGAGCCGCGTTATGCGAAAATGGGTCTTATGCCACATACGGCCATTCTTGCTCCAGACCAGCCTGCGAATGCTTAAGAACTGTTTTCGTATGACGCGGGTCATTTCATGAATCTCCGAAATATTTTGATTCAAAGCACTGGTCAGTTCAAAAGGTTCGAAGGCAGAAAATCCATTACGTAAGTGTAACCAACTAATAGTCATTATTAATTTTCACCGAGACTCTAATGCCTTTGTAAATATACAATGTTTGTCTACTGTATACATTCACAAGAAGAGTGGAAATTCATATATATAATGATACACTTTCTTATAACGAAAGTAAACTGCAACACACGTATTTTTTCTTTTATATTGCAAAATGTCCCGTAACAATCAAATGCGTTTTTAACAAGACGTACTATTATATATTCATATTGTCATTGTGCCATAACTGGTTCGTAATGTTATTTATTAACCGCACGCAAACTGCAGTCCATATCTCGATTTAACAGTGACCTTTTTCGCCACATTTCACCGGGTTACGAAAAATGTCACGTTAAGAGGTCAAAATGTTGCAACCTGCATAATGTTACATACCACCATGACAAATGCCACTTACGGGTCTCAAATGCACCCAAACAAGGGAGATTACTGCCAATCAATCTAAATTCAAAACTCTTCAATGTGTGGGGTAAGGTCTAGATACTTGCCCTACCAGGACACTTTTAGACTTAGAGAAACATATTCATCATCTGGAAATCGAGGTTATGTCACTGCACTATTCACATCTGGATGTACGACAATAGCCCAGACGATCGGCAATTGCTTTGATGTTGATCACTTCTTATATAATAAACATCAAAGGAAGACAGTAACTGCAATATGAATTACTAGAAGTACAAAAAGCTTAAAATCATTTTTTTTTCAGAACAAACGTACACGTATATAGAACAGTGAAAGACTTACAAGCAAATACAATTTCTTGTTCGTTTAGTTGTATTTCTTATAATAATATATGTATTTCCATTCAGCAAATTGATGTGAAATGGGTAATTTGACTTGAGGTTAATATTAAAGAGCTTTATTATAATCTTCCTTGCATAGTTAGTTCTGTGATGTTCAACATCCATTGATTGACAAATACACGCATCGCTATTGAGTACTTTAGAACAAAGACAATGAGTATACAAATAACGTTTTATTGTTTAAATGGCAAAACGTACAACACATTATATAAATACGATTATACAAAACATTGCAGAACAACACATTATTCCATAACAACACAGTACATGCTATATGTTTTAAATATTGTGAAATCTATTTGCAAAAGGCATACCTTTAAATGTATGAAACAACATTCCGTCAACTTATAGTCACACTGTTGATCATCATGTATTATACATACATGTAGTATTTTATTACAATAAACGCTACATTTGCTTACATATTTCTTCACAACTAAAGTCTCAGTTCACTTACACTATAACGCAAATAAACCTTACAGAAAAAATCATTAAAATCGCAGAGATAAAAAAAGATTTGGTGATTATTAATCGTTTTGTTTCTTAGCACGCATTTATACAGTAAAGAATACATTATATTCGCAACAAAAGGTTTCGAACACAAATATATTTACATGTATTGTTGACGAACATAATAGTGTTTTTTGAATAAGCAGAAACTAAAGTTTTTCCTTCACAACAGCTGATACCATATCAGCATGAACAGAATTATTTTGGTGGACAGGGGCTTTACCTCTCCACTGTTGACACATATATTCAATATGTAGGTACATATCAAGTTTGTGATTGATTGTAACGGTTGTTGACATTTTGTATTAACATTTACCATTTAATAATACCGGCATGTGATTTTCCAAGAAAAGTTTTTGTAAAAATGTAATACATCAGGAACATTCAGTACTCAAACTAACAAACACACAAACCAAATCAACACAGGCTGTCAGTGATAATAAAACATTTAACATCTCATTTTACACTTCGTTGTTTAAATGTGACAACTTTCGTCCATAAATCATAAAAAAGGCGCAGATTCATGACACGCAAAATTTATTTGAAATAAACCTTCGATGTAAGACCCTGTTTTAGGTCAAGGAAGTGTCCTCTTGTTATGTTTATTTTGAAAAAATGCATTATTCATAAAACTATTGCCACTAATATGAAATGTCGGCTGACTTAGTCAATAAATTAAAGTCGCTATGTTGCGAGGTGCAAAGATACTACCGTGACGGATACAACATATTTGTCATTGTAAGCAAATATACTAGCGAGAAAAAATTGACATTTCCTGTAATCCGTACTTATTTCATGAATGGACAACTGCAATATTTAGCTTAGACAACAAATAACGTCATTGTAATATAGAGTCGACCGATACAACAGCTATTCACGCAATAATTAAAAAGAACGACAGCATCCACAGAATAGGTTCATTTTGATATAAACGTCCGTATTTCCTTTCTACGTATCTTTTTGAATTAATTATCAGGCTAATTTACATTGCTTGACTTGACACCTTGCAGAACAAATATTTTATGGTAAAATATTTCTTTCTCGTAAAATTTATGAAGCGCGACAATTAAAAAGTTGATTTATTGTGAAACTGTTATGTCTGAAAAAATAAAATACACTTATTTACAATGTACACTTTTTAAGCACGTTGTTATTTTCTGTCCACCGACACTTTTTCGCTTTATAATTGAAAACAGACTACGTGGCATACACAAGTAGCTACAGCAATATTATTGAGGAGATAAAACACAATGTCTTAGTTACAAGTGTGCCTCTTCAATTATTTTCTGTATCGTGTCATGTCCAAGAAACACGCACTCCTTGTCTACAAGCCCTTCCGGGGCTCTTCCAATGGTCAACTTGCCGCTTTGAGGATAAACATCATTAGCTCGCAAGTTGTAACCATTATTTGAAAGTGCAGGGCTACCGTTTGCTGTGCTTCGAGAGGAACCACGGTTTGAAAGTGCATGGCTTCCGTTTGCTGTGCTTCGAGAGGAACCATGGTTTGAAAGTACATGGCTACCGTTTGCTGTGCTCCGATAGGCACCATGGTTTGAAAGTATAGGGCTACCGTTAGCTGTACCCCGAGATGATGCATCCACAACTTCTCGCCTTTCTTGTCTTGGTTCACGACCGATCACACGAAAGGATCCAGAAGGAGATCGTTCGGCACACGA
The DNA here is from genome assembly GCA_007657795.1 of Dreissena rostriformis. Taxonomy (NCBI): domain Eukaryota; kingdom Metazoa; phylum Mollusca; class Bivalvia; order Myida; family Dreissenidae; genus Dreissena; species Dreissena rostriformis. Next base: position 345,582 of record VMBQ01000240.1, on the reverse strand, counting down.
ACTTCAGCTTCTTTTGTGCACCTTTGGTAAAGGAGGCTTCGATGATACCTGCTTTGGGGATGATGATCGTACGGGCATGCGGATACTGCGGCTTCTTTCCATAGATACGTAATTATCTTCGCTAGTTTTGTCGTATTTGACGCCGTTGGCGTTGGCGTTGTTTGACGGTTCATAATTGGAATGTGCGACCGAGACCGAGACCTTGATATTTCGTGTTAATCATGGACACAAGTATTGGTGACGGTTCTGGCGACGTTGGTCGTTTATTTGCGGTGTTTTCTCGGGCATGCAAATACATGTTTTGAATATCAGAGGTTTTCCTTGAAGACACTTGTCTTTGGGGCGACATTCGTCTTGGAGCAGTTGGGGAATCTTTTCGTTGGGGCGAAATATGCCTTGAAGAATATATTGGCGCAGTTGATGCGATTCGACGCTGGGGAGAAATTCGTCTTGAAGAATGTATAGCTGTCGTTGATGTTGTAGAAAGAGTATGACGATTGACTCTGGGGGGCGATATGTAACTCAATGGAGGAGATGTCGCCCATTTACGCAGTAGCCTGTCCTCGTTGGAAAGTTGAACTTGTATGTAGCTGTCGTAGCGGCTTTGTCGTAACACGAACGAATATTCAGCACTTTGCGACTTCACTGAACGATAGTTGCGGTAGGGCAAGCTTCTTTGTTGGTCGAATGATTTTCCGTATTTCCGCAACACAGAGGATCGCAGTTTATTCAAATTTGGAGTTAACAGCGCATTGGGGGAGCTTGATTTTGGTGCAGAACAAGAGCGATGCTTCATTGCCGATGTCTTCCTCAAGTCTCCTCCAATCGTTCATATATTTGAGAGCTTGAGCTTTGAGGCGCATTGAATCCACTGGGCTTGCTCGTGAAATAAGATAAACCCTTATTTCGGAGGGTTGTAGTTTTTGGAACCGGTGGAATAGACCCCAGATCCAGGTCTTGGATGAAAGTATTTTTTGACAAGTTCTCTGCCAAAACTGGGTCTGGCTTTTTAACTTGTGGCGGCATTGAAGATCTTAGTGCAGAAACCGTTTCAGGTTTTAAACTGTATGTTTCAATGGGTGTAAATGTAAGAGAATTTGATATACCGTTATGTCTGCGGGTGCTGATTTCAGTTTCAGTTCGGTCCGGCGAACGCTGTAGTTCATGTTGCGGTGAAACAAAGGCATTAGGACTGGTTTTATGTTTGGTAGGCCAAAGTCCACTATTCACGTTCCGTGGAACAATTTTTTGTTTAGTTTCAGACCATGCTTTGAATGGCTTTGGTAAGCTTCTACTCGAAAACGCCTGGTATGATGGATTTAAACGGTCGGTTGAAATGTTGCTGATTTAGGCCTGAGACCTACTTCAGTTTAAATTCTGTCAACTACTCTTTTCATGTAAGATTGTCCTTGCAATTTTGATCTTGCGCTATGTTCACTTAGTGTTTGACAAGGTTTCAGTTCATAGTTCGGAGGAGAAGCATCGTTAGTTTTATCCCGATGGTTAGGGGTTACCTCCTCTGCATTGTATATTAGAATTGTGTCCTGCCTCTCGTGAACGTCTGCATCTGTGTGAAAACTCATGTCAGATATATCTAAACTCCATACAAACTTCCATTTGGGGTCAGTTACCATCTTGGCATTCTTCTCACTACATGATGGAGGAATTTTATCATGATTTAGTGGACGTGTGATTACCATGTTCTGAAGTATTCGACTTACGTCCGGAACGAACTTCTGCTTTGTCGGCGCTTGGAGGCCAATAGAACGCGTTCGTTCTGCATTATCAGTGTCATTGAAATCATCCGGTTCCATTGTTTGCACACACACGGACCGCGGATAATCTTCAGTGTTTTCGTTATCAGCATAATATTCTTTTTCTGCACCAGCTGTTTGTGTAAACGCTGAGGCATACTTTTAAACCTCTTCTTCGCCCGTTTGTGAAGAATGATGTTTGAAAGGAGATTGGTTCTCAGTCTCAACTTCTCCGGTTTGTGAAGTATTGTGTCTGAACCGAGAGTGAGCGTCTTCCATCGCGTTTATTTCGCGTGTTGGACAATCTGGTGACTGGGATCTAATACTTTCATTGTCGGAGTCGTCTGTCTGAGTAGCATCATGTTTAAACCTCTCTTGGAGTGGTCGCTCCCAGTTTTGCACTATCTTTTCACCGTGTGGAAGTACACGTGTAAATGCCGTCATCGTCCCCTAAATGTAATGGATTTTGTTTTCTTCTCCAGTCTGGGTTGAAGATTCGACAGCAGAATCGAAGTTAATAACGGGGCGAGTCATTGGCGAAAGTGATCGAGGGCTAGCACTTAAGTCCAAATTTCGTATAATTCTGCTTCCATCAGGGGCGTTTTCTGTCAATACTCCTGTTTGTGTGCAAGCTGATTTTACCGAACTAACCGTAACTGCAGGAAACTGTGTTGATGTGGTAACCTTTTTGGTGCCTTTACTATTATATTCCTCGTTTTCTTCTCCAGTTTGAGTTGAAGATTCGACAGCAGAATCTAAATCAATAATGGGACGAGCCATTGGCAAATGTGATCGAGGGCTAACACTTAAGTCCGAATTCCGTATAATTCTGCTCCCATCCGGGACCTTTTGTGGCACCAGTCCTGTTTGTGTGCAAGCTGATTTTACCGCATTGACCGTTCCTGCAGGAAACTGCGATGATGTGCTAACCTTTTTGGAAAAGAACATATCTTTGCGAGACTGCCATGTCGCGCTCGAGTTATTGGTGGCTTCTGAATGTATGTTATTCCGAACCGGAGACGGGGCTCTGTAGAGCACCGTTAAGTGACCCATGTCTAGGCGTCGATGTTCTGGATTGGTATGGCAGTGGCTTCGTCCGTTCGAACACGGGTTTATGCGGCGTTGCAACGGTTGTTTGTGTTCCGACGCAGGGGTTCGGATCATCAGTTTGGCAAGCGTCATTCACGCGAAGTTTTGTAAACATTGGAGATATGTCGTTATCGCCATCTTTGTCTGAAAAGCGCACATTCCGCAAGCTTGAGGGCGAGCCTTGTTTGGGGCTCGGTGATTTGCTGCGTAAAATGGATTTCGTCGGCGGCGAAAAGTCACTACAACGTGAATTTGGAATCGGCAAAATCCGTGGCTCATTCAGTTGAAGTCTAAGATCACAGGAAGGTCTTACATATCCTTGCCTCTGTATCTTCGTGTTTGGTATCACTTAAAAAATACAATAAGCTTGGCAAAGCGATTGCAATTTTGGTGGTGAACGAAACATAAAGGAAAATTCTTAATTATGCTGTGTTGCTGTAACTAGAAAAATAATGATGATGTTGTTGTTGTTGATGATATTGCTGTTGCTGTGGTTGTTGGCAATGCTGATCGAAATCACAATAGTAATTACAATAATAGTGATAAGTTATTGATCGTATTTTAATACGTAATAATACATGGATAAAGTTGAATTAGCAAGAATATTCTCAAAGTACCAGTTATATAATTATTTGAGTTTGGATGCTTTTTAGTGTTAAAATGACCTGCCATTTAAAATTAGCGTACGGTATATCTTCATTATGAACGATTTGACGTCATCGATGTATTAAATCAAAACAAAATAAAGATTACAAATAGTCAATGTTTATGTTAAAAAGTGACCTTTACAGACGACTTTGTTTAAGTAAAGCATGTAATACGTTAGATTAACTTCGTTTCAAAATATTATTTTTAGTTATTTTATGTGTTATTATAATAAAAAAGAACGTAATTCATTCTCGTACAGGAAATCAAATAATTTAAATCAAAATATCAACGCTTGTTTTATGTTGAGATTGGATCACCATTTTGTTCACCTTACGCATATGCAAACAATATCAAATTATCACTAAACAACTGTTCTGAAACATAAGCACGTACATGTTGTTTTAGTATTGATCATATAAAGGTTAATTTACACAAACCCTCGATGATTGTATAGTCTTCGGAAAGGCCGATGAACGTTAGACAGACAGCTAGATAACGGAGGTTCATATTGTATTACGCTCTGTGTCAATTATAACAGCACTTGGGGCGTTTGGTCTGGGTTGTCTTTTATTCCAATGGTCTTCGTCTTGTTATGTTTTCGAAAACGATCTTCGTGTTTATGATTTTAAATTGTGCAGCAGGGAATTTTACTGTCCGTATAGTAAATTTCTTATTAGGCAGTGTATATTAAATTACGGTCCGTTCCTCTGGTATTGCAACGAGGTTTTGCAAAGGAAGCATTGTAAAATATTAAAGGCTGCATTTCAATAAAGGAACAACACAGCTTTTAAGACAGTATATATTCGAATGGTTTACTACAAGGCCAGTGTTCACCATCTCATTCTTAGACGTAAGAAAAAATAATAGACTTAGACTCAAGACATCTAACTTAAGAGTTTGAATAGATACAGGCTATCAATGGTGCGTATATCATAGTCAAACTGTTCTATATGAAGAGTGATACAATATGGGGTGTAAAATGTAAAGTTCGACTTAACAATTATTAGACTTAAGTCTAAGAATTGGTTGGCGAATACGGGCGCTGGTAAGGTGATACCAGTTGTTACAAAGCCGTTTTGATCTGCAAACACAATATTTCATAGCCAATCGTTCGATTATCTAACGGATATCGAACGATGCATAAATCACACCCTGGTAGAGGTATAGGCTATTAAATGTGCATCTAGATATTTCGCAATTCTGGCAGACAGATACACGCTTTGTCTGCGAGAAAGTGCCGTCTTGAGACCAGAACACTGGCAAATCATTTAGTTTAAAAGCTTTTCTTGTCATAGAAATCTTGCATTTTTTGTGAGACCAAACCGACTCATTATCACTTGCGTGGAAGTTATTGTCCTGATAACGCAAGCCTTCCACCGTCAGCTTGACTAGGGGCGGGCGTTGAGTCAGACACAATTAACATATACCCACAAAAGCGATGAACACATAAATGGCCGTCTATTGGAAAGGTCATCAAACTAATAAAACATGGACAGTGCTTAAAGAAAGCGACGCATTAATAGTATGGTAAACGAGGGTTCAAAACTATTCATTACGTATGTATTTTAAGATTGGTTGTCGCCAGGGATATACAGATAGATTGACCAGAATTGCGACGTAAGATATATAATAGATTGGTAATGCTTACGAAATACCGAGTATTGAGTATGAGTAATGGAAAATATGTATGTGGGGTGTCCAATTGGTGTAGTATGTGTCTGATATTATGATGTTCTATGTTAAATCATACCAATACTATGGTGACATATGCATGGCAACAACGTGGCTCATTTTTTTAATGCGATTTGTAGATCAATTGCTTCATTTATTAAAAGGTATAACAATGTTGTCATACATAGACGCCGTTAAGCGTTCGCTAAATAGTTGAACATTCTTTTGGCTAAGCCTCGCCTTTTAAATATACAATTGCATAAGTAAAAACAAACCATTATCTTATATTGATTTATTAACAATATACTAGTAACGAGTATTAACCATTTTCTTTATAAATACAAACACTTTTTTTTATAAAGAACGTCTTGATTGAATATGCGTATAAGCAACTTGCAGGTATAGATGACTTCGTTTTGAGAGTGGACATGTATGGCCTATTTTTTATATGAACATTGTGCCACATGTTATACAATGCAGAATTACAGCTACAGGTTAAGACAACTTAAAAGAGTAAACAAAAAGTGCATCGTTTCAGATGTTTATCGCCAATGTACATATACCATGCCGATTGCATAAGCACAGCCAGTAAATTATTAAACACATTAGGAATTCAAAGATAGCATACATAAATACAAGTGCAAACATATAATATTATGGTAATTGTTAGTGTGTTTTGATTGCGTGACACAAAGTGCATTGTACTTACAGTGTTGTAAATATCACCCCCTTCTTTGATGCATTTTTAATATTTATTACTTCAATAATTGGCCGTGTATTCATTACTTATCTGAGTCCAGTTAAAGGTATTTAAGCCCCCGATGTGTTTTTGTATTGACCGTTAAAGGCGGTGACCCCAGATGTAATAATTTTCGTCTTCGTTTTTCTTTTTAATCTGATTGATTGTTTCCGTGTTGTCTGTTGCGTAAATATGCCATTACATTAAAAGCTGTGGGCTATGTGTGAGGTTTGGGGCCCACCGGTTAATATCCCCAAATTATATGTTTTTCAATCACCGTTCTAGGCGGTGATTCCAATTTGTTCACTAAGTTTTATTTGGTTTAAACCTAATTATTTTAGCTCGATTGTATCGAAAGCCTATGGCTAATTGAAACACTCTCGATTCCATTTCCAGGGTAGAACCAGTGCTTGGTGTCTTTTGAGGAGATCTTAAGAACGCTCCCACAGTGGGGATCAAACCCATGACCCAGTCGCTAGGCGGGCATCATATCCACTACGCCACGGGGACTTCTAATACAACAGAAGTTGTTTATTTGTGCTTCCAAATGTTGTGTGCTTTTGTGCCATGCCTAATTGTTTGGCAATTGTTTCCTTGCCAGAATCAAAAGCTTTCTCTGCAAAGGCTCTATAATTATATTTATTGCTAATATCAATAAAACGGTATTTCTTATATATCTCTTTATTGTTGGTTTTATTTAGCTTGTTATATATAATGTTAAATTGCAATCTATAACAACAACTTAATATTGTCATTTTGTCAATAAACGAACGGTCTCTTTAAACCAATACACTGATTTCAAGCATGTATGACCATCACTCGATACCATTTTAATGGCGAATTATTAATCAATTTTTATTTCAAATCAAATCAGATATATAGTAACTTAATCAATTCAGTTATTTCTAGTGTTTTATATATTTTATTCCTCAACTGTTCCATATTTAGAGGGTTGAATGGGAAACGATTATATCATCTCAACATTTATGTAGAAGACATATGGCGGTTAACGAAACGCAATTCAAACATCATTTGTTATATCGTCCCAAAAATAAACAATACCGAAACCATGTTATATACGCACAATTGATATAATGAATTATGCCCAACTGAAAATATCGATGAGTCAGTAGAAGAAGAACATATCGATAACCTTTCTAGAGAAAGATTCGTCACACACGTATGAATTATCCATGAGGAAAATATACAAACTCTATCAGCACATAAGTAATACATTTATAATCCGTATTTCCAGGATGCATCAGACCGCTTAGTCATATTCTTATTTGCATATTCACATGAGAACATTTTTTTATTATAATTCATAAGTAAATATGTGTTTCAATGATGATTGCGAGACAAACAAACACTCCAATTGTGATGGGGAAAAAACACAATGTGCGTAACGTATTAAGTCCGAACAGGCTTATTATTATTTCATTTGAGAAAACAAAGTGTATTTTATGGCACTTTCTCATAGTATACGGTCGATGTTTGGGTCAAGACCAGTCATTATCAAATAATGAATTATCGATATATCGTTCTTTATCAACATATAAACACCGTTTTCGAGCTTCGATGCGTATACATGAATTTAATCAGTGGTTATGCAGATTTTGATCATGACTATTCGACAACCGCTTTATTCCGTGACAATGTTTGTTGACAGAATAACGCACTAATAACAACGTTATTGAATGGGAAGATTATCAGCTTGAAATTAATATTTACAATACATAAACATGGTATTTTCAGTGTATACACAAATTCAATACCATGCACAGAATCCGAATTATGAGCACATATTCATTGCTTGTACCTTGCGGACTTAACCCGTTATATTATATAGCAGTTGTAAGAAATATTCACACACATATATAATGTTTAGTCCATTTAATGTGAGTCCATATTATCATTCTTATTTGCGAGTGTTTAATTCTTGATATATTTCTTATTGTTTTACTTCTTAATAAAATCACAATTGTTCTCGAGCGTTCTAACACAATTCTATACAACTTTTCACCGTGTGCCACACAAACTTGATAGCAGACCCGACATAATAAACACTATCGCTTGTCAGCTATATTTAGTGATATGCAACAGGCTAAAACTATGCTGAGACATTTTACTGATGCATCTTATAGACTTACAAATAACTTCGATGCATTCAAAACGGTTAAAACTATTGTACAAATTGAACGTGAATACTGCGTATTCTGACAACATTGTCATTCAATAAATTCTTTTGTCAAGGCGTTTTTTACTAAACAACCTGTGTCCACATGTAATGAAATAATATGGCAAATAGTCATGTTCAAAATTCACATATTTCACTATACCATAATCTCATGAACGAAAATTCGCAGTTTGTTCCATGAATGAAAACAAACAATCCTCGATTTTTACTACAAGACATCAAAATCTCGCTTAGACCTAACTGATGCATGGTTTACGCTCACCCACTCATATATTTTGTCAAGAATGAACGTCAACATTTTCCTCGGAAATGGTCTGCACAAAGTTAACGTCGTGTGCGGCAACACAGTCCAAGTCCCGTCGAACCCTGACCCGGAGTTTGTGCATTCAGCCTAGTTACCATTTAACCTTAAAATCGCGACGGAAAGCAGCAGTAACTAACGTGTACTTACTTGTAAGTATTCACAGTCTGGTTGTTGAAGAACCCGTATCACCCTTTGTAAATTTTGTTTTATTAAAATCCGAAACTGGAGCGAACTTCATTCAGAATTATACTATAGCATTGAATTGGATTGAAATAGATGTTTCAATGCAGAACCTGTACTTAGTAAACTGTTCACTTAATTAACCATTATAAAGCATAGCCGGTGACATTGTCTTGTAATTTACATACTGTTTGGGCCACATGCGCGATGTTTTACCTATCCATTCATCGCTCTCTAATAAAGATGCTTCAACCTAGCAACATTGCGTCGAAGATCCTCAGCAAATCGAATTAGCCTTTAAAGCAAACCAAAGTACGATTTAATCTCCGTTAGATGTATTTTATTGCGATATTTGTCTGCGTTTTGCGACCTCGCTCGTGCGATAAATAATTTGCCGGCGAGGAGTGAAGAGGTCTAAAGATGCATGTCTAATCCAGTATTTGATCTTCCAGTTGAAAACGTCCCCGTGTCAATCATAACAATTCAATCAGGGCAGTTTGAAAATAGTCGGTGGTTTGTACTAGATCTGTAATTAAAAAATGATAAGTTTGGATGATGAATGTACCGCATGTTATCGTTGATGTCTTGGACGCATGCCGAAGGTATACAAATATGTAAGAATAATAAAATCGGTAGGTACCTGCTGTATTACATTTTTGTGACCACGGCATTAGCATATTTCAAATTGATTCTATCTCCCTTAAAGATTGACTGAATCATAAATCAGTCGCGACGAATGGTGGAAGAAGGCAATTTGCTGTTTGGCCTAAATTTATTAGAGCTGTAACTTACTGCGTTTGAGTAAGTACGACTTTTTGCTTAAATTAAAAAGAAAAGTTACGCCTTTTTTCTTAAATAAAAAAGTGAAATATACATAGAATCGAATAAATGAATTGAATGAAGTGAATATAGTGAGCATTTTACCGAATGGGCTTGGTTAAATCTCTTTACAATTAAGTGTACCATTGTATTTACATAGTCAATAATAAATCAAAACCAAAGGCCGTTCTTTATATTTTTAAACCAAGCTGTTATTTACATTATGTTTTGTTTAAACTATTATTCAAATATCATTCAAAGCAATTTTAGTCACCATTAAATTCACAAAAAAAACTTGCATTCACAGCCACCTGTTGCTGTACTGTTGCTGAATAAGAAGCATCGAATGAAATGATAAACAGACAGTTCCACAACCACAGTCTCTCTGCTCTTTAAAATGTGACGTATCCTCCAAGTGAATTTTCGGACCGTTTTAGTATAATGTCAACGTTCCATTCGTTCGCAAACTAGATCAGGCTGTGGCATTCTCGTACACTAAAATAAGTTAAATACATGTATTCGCAATGTCATCATATATGATAACGAAGGGTCAAAGAGTGTTTCATTACGGACGTAATTCGTACGTCGTATTGTAGAAGCATTTTATAAATAAGTATATCTTTTGTATAATCTTATCTAGAAATAAATCGTGGAACACAAGATTCATTCATACCATTCATTTGCTCCGATAGATCTTAATAATTATTTTGTATTCGAGCGTCATGGATGTGGTCGACGAAAATCAACGGGATAAAAACATGTTTACGATTAAAGAGTCGTGTAATCCAAAACCGTTTCCCTAAAGAAAGATTATTAAACAACAACTTACACTACCTCTCGCTGCTTAACCTGTACCTACAGCTATACATGTCATATGTCAATATGACACGCGTCATACAAAATAGGTCGTATGTCCTATGCGGCTCCATATGGCATAAGACCCTTTTTTGCATGACGAGTCTCATTTAGTGTTGATTCATATAAATTTACTTAATAATGGTAGTCAAGGTATAACAAGAACAAAATAATTTTGCCTAAAAACAGCTTTAAATTTCATGAACTCAATAAAGCGAACACCTTTTCAGTGAGTAAGCGTGAACTACAATGTTACAGATGTTATTTCGAAAAAAGTCCAGAACTTGTTTCTATTAAGAACGCGCGATGATGCGGTTGAGATTTTAACCGAAGCCGAGCCAGTGATTGCCATGGAATCGGGCTTCATTGTTTACGATACTGAGTAGAGTTTACTTCATACTTTTTATTTTATAAACATTGGCGAATAAGATGTAAATATTAGCTAATCTGCAGAATACCATAGTAAACATATAAATGTAGTAAAACCCGGGTATAAAACAGCTCTTCACTACAGCTGGTACCTGAGGTATAGAAGATGTAAGATATGTTTTTATTGACGAAGAATTCTATAAAAGAAATATTTGGAGGCTGCATTTACGACTATTTTAGAGAGAATTTGTAAAGTGCGTTTCTCCTATCCGTTTCAGCAGGAAAATGCTATGTTTTGTTAATATTTTGTTTCCGTGTTTTTGCATATAGAGTGCATAATTTAGATTTTTAGTCTAGACTAAATGAAAGAAGAAATAAAACGCACTGGAAATCAATACAAGTTCAAGTACATATTCGGTTTATCATATGAGCGTTGTTCTTGAAAAACGGGGTTTAATGCATTTGCGCCAAGTGTCGTCCCTGATTAGCCTGTGCCCATTTTGCCCATAGCGAGTCTCATATTAGAAAAATAGCGTGTCAAAAAGTTGTTTGCTTCCTCATAACATTCGATTGTATTGACAATGTAATGGTAATGAAAACTAGTCTGAAATGTAAGTAATGTGAACAAACAACTGCAAAATTGCGATTACTGCGATTACTTAATTAGCAAACATAGTTCGGTAAATTTTCGTAAAAAGTAATTAACGCGTACATGTATTTTCGAAAAGAACAGTTAAAATATTAACTAGCACTTTTTGAAATACAAACTTATTTTTCACCTTAAATAAATCATACATACAGGTCTTAGTATTATACCTCGCAGTTTCATTAAAAATCAGGCAGTCCAGTAAGCATTTGTTATTGTGAAGTTACGTCACAGTGACGTCAACAATATCAGTTTGAACAGTTTGAAGTTCAATATCATGTATTGGATGGGGTCGTTTCATACATAAATAACACATTCCGTAAGAAATACACTTTTCAAAAACATGCGACGCATGTAATAAATACTGGACGCGTTGTAATCACAGATTCTGGTAGACTTGTGGCAGTGCTGGTTGTCGTAGCAACAGGTATACGAGGAGTAGGGGCTGTACTCAATCCTCGCCTTGGGGGCACGGCTGATCGCTGCAGGTCATAAACGACGAGGCGGAAAGTAGGGGTCAAAGTCTCAGTACTCCCGTTGACAAGTGGTTCCCGGCCGTATAGCGGTTACAAAGAGATCGAGGACGCACGTTTGCTGCATCGGAGCGGATTGCATGTATATACCACGCCAGTCTTCCGCGAACACTGGGCCAGTTGTGTTGTTATACGGCGGACCGTCTTTGAACGTTCTGTTGAACTTTGGAATCGGCGTCAGGTTACAGAGGTTGCACTTGATATTGGATTCAATCTGAAGGTTGAAGAGATCCCACATATGTCTCTCCTTAATCGGGTCCAGCTCGTCAATCAAGTAGTGGAGGTTCCTTTGTACATCAAGGCGTCCTCGTCATAGTCTGCTGTACAGTATTTCACAATAATACCATTCGCGTCAAAGCGGTGCTGGAAGACTGCCTTTGCAATCTTGAACGCCAGGTCTAAAAGCGACGCGTTGCATACCGGAATTGTACGAAAGTCAATAGAAATCTGCCGGCGACCAGTTGAACTTGACTCCGTCGGATACAAGGTAAGTGGTCGTGTTTAAACCGTTTTTCATTATGTAAATATACAACTTCAACATATCCGCTTCATTCTTCTTAACCCTATACAACCCAGCGTCCAGCTGCACCATCTGAGCGTTGTAGATCGCTGACATGGTCGTGTCGAACCAGAAACCTCCGCCGCATGTATTTGTCGTGTCCCAACCCATCTGCCACAACCAATTGTACACATTGACGGTGCTGCTCACGAATATCTCTACCATTAATACAATGTGGATCATGCTATACGACAGACCGTACCAGCTCATCTCGTCGAAGGACGGGTAAGGTCCGTAAGCCTCCAGGAGGCGCCACAGCTCCCGCTGGCTCGCATTAGGCACCGTTGTGTAGCGCTGTTTTCGTTACGTTCGTAACTTTCGTTGTAGCGACTCGCGTATTCGTACTGATTTATACATTCTCAGATTTTTGTAAAAACACGGAAAACATAGGGAATTGGGTAGAATGACAGCACCAATGTTACCGAAGATATTAGCCACTATTGTGTCAGCGATATAAAGAAGCGTTACCTTTTAATAAATTAGCTTGGGTTTCTTGCATTAATGAAAAGTCCCGTTACCAATGTTACAGAAGCCGTCAGCCATTATTGGGTCAGCGTTGTGACAAAACGTTAACGTTTAATAAATTACAATTAATTTCATTTATAAATTTAAAGTCCCGTGCTCCATATAAAATACGTGATATTTATCANTATATATATATATATATATATATATATATATGCCATGTGTTTCTTAAAGGGACATGTTCACATATTGGAGAATGTCTTTTATGTGTGTCAGTAAATGCCTTAAATTACAAGAGTTAGACAGCAAAACTTTATAAATTAAATAACTGATCGACGTGAAATTCTGAGCGAAACTATCCGAAACATTTCGAATACACCAATCGTCGCGTTTGTAACGCTTTATAATTTTATCAATTTCGAAAGATGATTTATATACGCAACTGAATTGTCAGTATGTGTCTCAGCCATTAGAGCTATTTCGCTCCCTGATGTACAGTTATCTTAAAATCTTTGAATCTAATACAAAAAGACTGTCCATTTAATAATTATGTACTCTTTGTCTCAATATAATATTAAAGGCATTTTGAATGTTGATATCCTAACTTTTTTCATACATGTTTTGTTTATAATTAATGTTCTTCATTATGTTAGTCGAAGAAAAAACTGCAAAGGTGTTGACAGAAGGAAACACTTTCATTTAATTGGAGTCTATTTATTGGTTCGATTTCTTCTAATTGAATAGGTTACATAATTTAATTTGCATTTAAAACAATTTAAAACGGATGAAGTTTCAAACATTTAATGTTATGCCGTTCTCATTTATAGGCTGCAATGTCTTTGTGTTTGTAGTTCTTAGATGTTGTCATTTATTAATGACGTATTGTAAAGAATTCATGTATCTAGTTTCTCGAGGTAACGGTTGACGACTTGGTGTTTGCTTTAAAATAATGTAGGATATGGTGTAACCTGATTTTTACATACACAACCTAACTATGTTATTTGACCTTTTCTATCCATTAATTCGGGTTCTTCCTGAAAATGAAAATGATGCTATGTATAATAAACTTTTTTTCAAAGACGAGATGTACTTCACACTTGATCTAGTTTCATTTCATCGTGTCTCTGTTATGTTGCTCTATATATTTGAAACATTGAAACCACTATATGCTTACATGCATAATGATAATTATGTTTCATTACAACGTTCAACGTAACGTCAACAATGCACGCCATGCAATAGATCCGGAAAATATATATAAAATGTGTTCGAGTCTACTTATCAGAACATTATTTACTTGCTAATATTCAAAGTCAATTAACACAGCCATATCATAGCAACACTAGCGCTTTTCCTCCGGATTCTAATTTGGAAAAGAACGTAGGCGTTTGCTGGACTCAAAAGAGAATGAATCAGGTTACCACAGGCGCTCAGTTAGTTGTAATGGGCTCGTTAAAAGTCAGAGTATCTTGGTCGTTTGCATGATTTTTCATTGAGCGTTGTGAAACTACAAAGGACGTTTCAAAAGAAGCCAGAACACATCATGGTAACTCTAAGTCATTATCCTCATAATAATGCCTTGTATATGTGTAACGGTATATATGCAAGCTCATTGTGACGCACCATTGAGGATGAGGATGAAACGATACCGTTTGTATTGCAACGGCAATGGCTATGTTTTGGCTAATAAGTACGTTTCATATTATAATAAACTTAATTTGTGAACTATCTGTTGAAAACCAATGCTATGTTAGAAATGAAAGAAAATGTGTGTTTCTTATTTATAAAAGTAAAGGTTCTTGTACAGACAATCAATTAAAATAAAAGATACACATACTTTACGTTAAATTTGAAAGAAGCAACCCCATGTCATCGTTATTTATCAAAAGTAAACATCAACAAAAAGGCAGATTAGCACCGTAAACAAACGAGTTATGAATATAAGCATTTCGATCATGCAATGTCATTACAATGCATTATCAGTGTACCTTATCCTACGCAATGTTTAATAAGGTTGCTAATGACATTTTAAAATAAATAAATAAATTTGCAAATTTTAATTATCACTACCGTCAAAGAGTTCTTGTCCGTTAGTCAGAGAATGTGTCATCAACGTCTATGTCAACTCTAATGTTGATACTAAAACAATAATGCATTAATGAACGTAATGCTCATGGCAGGTCGCTTTTTGGAGAATAATGTTTTGCAAAAATTCTAATGAATGTTGACAACTGCAACTAAACGAAGAAATTTCCGACATTTCAGACATTAGTGTGTTAACATTGTCATCCACCATTTAGATACATTATAGCGTTGATGAAGAGTTGCACTTGTAATACTAACGTCAGTAAATAGTATCCCGCGTCGAGTCAAACAGGAATCTATCATTATAATAGTCAAAGACTACGACTAGCGCAATTTGCAAACGCATAACACAGACAAGTGTTGTAGCCGAGACACATGTCTTTAAACTTAAAATAATTATGAATGAATGTACCTATTATGTTATATTGACCATGTTTATGTATTCAAATCTATCTGGTGTCAATGTTAATGTGAAACAAGAAAAAAATAATGAGACAAAAGTATTTAAGTAAAATTCTGCATGAATGTTCTAATTAGAACCTAAGTCTAAATTTATATTTTATAAGCTATATTCTTTCTCTGTTTCAGCTAGATAAGCAAAATAACAACAATATATTTGTAATCCTTCTTTAAATGTTTTATAAATAAATAAAATATACCGTACAAACACGTTACTTTTGTTTATTTTAACTTCTATATTAATTAAAATCTTTGACATTTCACGTCATACTAGAAATTACGGATATTGGCGTTGTTGCTGAGACGATTTTAACGCTATCGTATTTATGTCATATGCCGTAATGACCTGAGCAAAACCGGTAAGACTATTTTAACTATTATATATTTAAACTAAACAAATGCGACGTGTTTTTGCTTATTTATTACTTTTTGTGGATAGAGCGATCAGGGTAAATAATTCACAAAATATATGCTAACGATTAGCTGACCCACAACTCACGTCCGAATAAAATAACTTCAAGAACGCTTGATTATAAGAGACATCCGTTTGTAATACACGTACAAGCATAGGACGCGATAAACGTTTCATATAAGTGAAATGATATGAGGCCAAAGTGATTGCATAGTTTACAATATATTGTCATGATTATCATGTACGTGTACTTTATTTAGTGACTAATCAAGAATTTAATGCATTAGTTTCTATTTCATTTTCAGTATTTATTAAATGCCATGTGTTCATGACTATATAAAAGACTTGTTCACAGTTTGGTAAAATGACTATTTTCAAAGAAATTGTCATAGATTTAAAAAAAACACGTATGCATTATGTTTAAATAAGCAAAATAACACTTCTGACTAGAAACATGTTACAATATGGTTCATTAACGGATAATCATCAATTGAAATCGGTTTAATAATAAAGCCTCTGTCACGCTTTTCAATGATAACTTGGAAAAAACCGTCGAGTACGACTATAACTGTTATGTTCCGCTCATAAACACGAAAGGCTGCGTCGCGCAGTGGTAGCTTCTGCTTCCAGAGGTCCCTGGTTCGAATCCCAGGGAAGGCAATATTTTGCATTATTTTTTTACTTGCTATTATTATTGGTTAAGACGGTTAAATACAGGCTTGATGCATTAGTGAACATATTTAATGACATTATCCGGACAAAAATTGTCCCTATAAGCATAGCCTGCTTGTACCATAAGTTACACGGAGACTACTAGGTAATTATTAACACATTACATTTTATAAAGTTTACAAAGCGAGGCAGATGTAACGACCCTTGATGAGGAGATACCCGTTTCTTTATTCGACACGTTGCTGGTATTTAATTCATTCCCTTATTTTTGTCTTGCCTGTTGTTATATTATAAAGAAAACAAACGAAAATGGCTGAAAATAAAGAGAACAAATCAAATGTCGCAATACAATTGCAATATATAAACTTTCAAACTAATACTTTTATTTCTCGTTCGTGTAGAAAGTATAGCCTAAAATCGTTGCGTGAAGTTCCGTTTATCGGCCCACCATCTTCTCGTAAAGCTTTTCAAGAAGAACGTTTTTTGGTTACCACTGTCATGGTCAATCATACAGTCCATCTCTATATTGCCTCGGCCAAATATCGATTGCAATTAAAAGCATCAGCTCATCGCTTATGTCAAACTATACGCGCTACTTAAAATCAACATATCCGAGCGGAATACATGATAGATAATGTGAATCAATGGAGGTGAGTAATGCGACGAAGACAGTGGTACATCGTTTATTCAAAGCACGATTTGCCAATATTTCCAATCAGAACGATGACATATTTGCGCATGGAAACAAAAGCAGTTTACTAAAGAAAAACATGTTGATTGACAGTATGTTTATCGACCAATAAACGACATTTTGGGTTCTGTTTCGACGGAATTTAATTACTCACTATGGCGTTTTTTAGCAACACTAAGTGAAAATCTATAATAGTACCATTAATGCGTTACATACATTTTGATGCAATGGTACACTAATTCCATATGTTTCTCTTCAGTAAATAAAATAATGGGCTACTCTGGAAAAAATGAATGAGTCAAAAGTCAGTGTCCTTAAGTCTACGCAAACAATAACAGTACACAAGCGTTTAGCCTCAACTTTGGTTATAATTCTATTAGCGGCAATTATGGACAGGCTCATATTTCTACGGCATGCGACACGTCAATCAAATTGAAATACAATCTATATACAAGCTATTGAGACACACAACTTTAATAAGCAGTTTGAACAACATAATTCCACAGCACTCGCGTGCCGATGATATTATTGTCGTTTAAGTGCTCATATTATGGTTTTTAACATTCTTAAGCAAAAAGTGTACGCCGACTGTGTACTGTAATTGATGTTTTCTATTTAAAATCGTCTTCATCATTGAAATGTGAGGTCGCACAGACGGCAATCCCACACAGGTTGCTAAAAGTACTTTTAAACCGACTCAGCCACTACATGTGCCATGTCATTGGCTGTGGACGTACTTTCATTTACCATGGCAGTGTTAATGGTGTACTAGTAGTTTTATTCATGGCATACGTCTCTGCTAGTCAAAGGATTATAATTGACGGGCTGACCCTCTGATTGAACGTCTAACTGCTTGAAGGACATTGGATGGTAACAAATTCTTATCATTCATAAGACATTTTACCTCAAACAACCATTCCGTAAAAGAAACCTCACCCTTAGGACAGGGTTCATCACCAGAAAAGAAAGGCAACTTTGGTACATTACCATACACATGTGGAAGTTCAAAATGTGAGACATTCTGTAAACTAGCACTAGCCTGATCAGAAAGGACTGCCTGCTAAAATTTAAATGTTTTTGGAATAGCAGATGGCTTTTTCTCAACCTTATCAAAGAACAATGGAGTTGAAGAAACATGAGTTCCCTTATCAATGTCTGGATTTGTTTCCGACATAAGTACCTTATAACCTGAAGCAATCAATGTCTCAGTCATATCTTGTTCAGACATTTCAACAGCAATAAAATTGGTATTTTGAGCACCTTCTACCTCTTCAGTATCTGACATTATTCAGACTTAAATCAATAAAATCAATCAATATAGTGCCTTTACAAAAAAATAAATTAAAAAAAAACAGGGTATGTGCAAAATACTCTCACTGTGATAGTGCTTAAATAGTTAGCATTTGTAAGTATAGTTTAACCTATATAAGTTGTTACATACCACATGTTTGACACAAGAATATTACAGAAAAATCTATTGATGTAAATAATCTCAAGTAATTTTCAAAAGAATCGAAATGATATAATTAAAGCAATGTCAACTGGTGAGCAATCTTAATATAGATATCTTACTATTTTGTTTTGACAATTAACAGTATAATACTATTATTTCAGAAAGAATTATCACAGTTATGCAGACTCAATCAAGGAAACATTTAAACAATCACACTCCTTTAAAATGTGAAAATATATTATTGCCTATAAATTGATAAAATCTTTACATTAAAATTTTACTAATGATAGATTTATAAGCACAACAATGTGAAATACACAACAACTATTTATAAAAAATTATATTACGATTAAAGCCATCAAATCATAGAAAATCTGCTTAATAATGAAAGTTCAAAATTAAGCACAATATCTCCAATTATAGTAAACAAATATAAAATGTGTTTACCTCACTATTTTATTCTAACACAAAGTCTAAAAAATTCTTACAAACACAGAATTTGAATTCCGTCAAATGTAATATTGTGCAATCTTAATAGAATATTTCTTAAATAATTATTAATATCAATGCAAAGGATTAATATTATGTATCCGAATAGCGATTACTCCGAATTGAGCCGAAGTGTTGCGAGTTTCAAAAATGAATGAGAATCAGAAAGTGGATACATTTAATTACTCAGCAATTTAAAACAAATTCGTTCTTGCATCAATTGCTGTTCCAAATATCCTTTAAAACACATTTAAACACTAAAAAAATCATCTTATAAAAATAAGTCAACAGACCGGAACAGTTCAGCAGTTTTTCAGTGAAACATCTACGCGGAAAACAGTCTATAGTGGTTCTCACGCCTGGGTCGTCGCGTCTACTGTCCCTGGAGGTCACTACTCGTCCTGGTTCGAACGTAAAAATATCTATACTCGGTACGTTAAAATAAGTCAATACTTTCACGTATACACACACGTAGCGTATTGGAGTATTGGAGCCAAACTGTGTAGTCTGACACGCAGGAGGACGTCAACCTCCCAACAAGAACTCTTGGTTTTCTTGTGGAAACTCCCAAGTTTCTGGGTTGTCTGGAAACCTGGATCTAGGATGAAATCTTGGTAGAGCAGATCAGATCTTGGTAGAGCAGAAAGGAATCTGCCGTTTCCACCTTCTGGTTGTCTGGAAACCTGGATCTAGGATCAGATCTAGGATCAGATCTTGGTAGAGCAGATCAGATTTTAGTAGAGCAGAAAGGAATCTGCCGTTTCCACCTTCTATTGTACTGGACAATGGGAAAATGTCCTCGCTTCTTAGGTCCTGACCATCAGAATTTCACGTTGGATGTCACGTTGGATCACTTGGAAATCACGTTGGATCAGTTGGAAATCACGTTGGGCGCCATTTGTAACCGGGGTTTGTGTGAACAACACAAGGGTTGTAAAGTTCCAAGCTTTTAATATATGTAAATGATGGTCAGTGTCCATACGCAGAAAAAAAACTAAATATATAGGGTTTAAGCAAATGGAAAATGCTTGTACCTCTTACAAGGTTTAGTCATGAACTGAATCTAATGTTTCAGATATAAAAGCATAAAGATGTATCTGAATTCAGCTCACCTAAAAAACATGCACCATTAATATTGTAGCTCACTCATTTAACACCATTCACCCACACTGAATCTCTCTCTCACTCTTGATTGGGTAAGTGGTTATTAGAGGATTAGTGTATGTGAATACCCTGTTACATTGGTAAGCTTACACTCGAAAACGCCTGGTATGATGGACTTGAAACGGTCGATTGAAATTTTGCTGATTTAGGCCTGAGACCTACTTCAGTTTTAATTCTGTCAACTTCTCTTTTCATGTAAGATTGTCCTTGTAATTTTGATTTTGTGCTATGTTCACTTAGTGTTTGACAAGCTTTCAGTTCATAGTTCGGAGGAGAAGCATCGTCAGTTTTAGCCCGATGGTGAGGGGTTGCCTCCTCTGCATTGTATATTAGAATTGTGTACTGCCTCTCGTGAGCGTCTGTATCTGTGTTAAAACTCATGTCAGATATATCTAAACTCCGTACAAACTCCTTCCATTTCAAGTCAGTTACCATCTTGGCATTCTTCTCACTAGTTGATGGAGGAATTTCATCATGATTTAGTGGATGTGTGATTACCATGTTCTGAAGTATTCGACTTCCGTCCGGAACGACCTCCTGCTTTGTCGGCGCTTTGATGCCAATGGAACGCGTACGTTGTGCATTATCAGCGTCATTTAAATCATCCGGTTCGATTGTTTGCACACACATGGACCGCGGATTTTCTTAAGTATTGTTGTTATCAGCATAATCTTCTTCTTCTGCACCAGATGTTTGAATAAGCGCTAGGGCATACTTTTCAACCTCTTCTTCGCCCGTTTGTGAAGAATTATGTTTGAAAGGAGATTGGTTCTCAGTCTCATCTTCTCCGGTTTGTGAAGTATTGTGTCTGAACTAAGAGTGAGAGTCTTCCATCGCGTTTATTTCGCGTGTTGGGCAATCTGGTGACTGGGATCTGATACTTTCATTGTCGGAGTAGCGTAATGTTTAAACCTCTCTTGGGGTGGTCGCTCCCAGTTTTGCAATATATTTTTGCCGTTTGGAAGTACACGTGTAAATGCCGTCATTGTCCCCTTACTGTAATGTTTTTTGTTTTCTTCTCCAGTCTGGGTTGAAGATTCGACAGCAGATAGGAAGTCAATAATGGGGCGAGTCATTGGCGAAAGTGATCGAGGGCTAGCACTTATGTCTAAATTTCGTATAATTCTGCTTCCATCAGGGATGTCTTCTGTCATCACTCTTGTTTGTGTGCAAGCTGATTTTACCGAATTAACCGTTACTGCAGGAAACTGCGTTGATGTGGTAACCTTTTTTGTGCCTTTACTGTAATATTCCTCGTGTTGTTCTCCAGTCTAGGTTGAAGATTCGACAGCAGAATCTAAATCAATAATGGGACGAGCCATTGGCGAATGTAATCGAGGGCTAACACTTAAGTCCGAATTCCGTATAATTCTGCTCCCATCCGGGACCTTTTGTGGAACCAGTCCTGTTTGTGTGCAAGCTGATTTTACCGCATTAACCGTAACTGCAGGAAACTTCGTTGATGTGATAAATCATTTGGAAAAGAACATATCTTGCCGAGACTGTCTTGTCGCGCTAGAGTTATTGGTGTCTTCTGAATGTACGTTATTCCGAACCTGAGACGCGGCTCTATATGCGATGACTTCCCCCCGAGGTGTGTTAAATTCTAGCTTTGGAGCTACGTTAAGTGATCCATTTCTAGGCGTCGATGTTCTGGATTGGTATGGCAGTGGCTTCGTCCGTTCGAACACGGTTTTATGCGGCGTTGCAATGGTTGTTTGTGTTCCGACGCAGGGGTTCGGATTATCAGTTTGGCAGGTGTCATTCACGTGAAGTTTTGTAAACATCGGAGGTATGTCGTTGTCGCCATCTTTGTATGAAAAGTGCACAATCCGCAAGCTTGAGGGCGAGCCTTGTTTGGGGCTTGGTGATTTGCTGCGTAAAATGGATTTCGTCGGCGGCGAAGAGTCTCTACAACGTGAAGGTAGAATCGGCAAAATCCATGGCTCATTCAGATGAAGTCTAAGATCATCATCACAGGAAGGACTTGCATATCCTTGCCTCTGTATCTTCGTGCTTGGTTTTACTGACGGCATTTCTTTTCGTCCAACACAAAGTAATACATTCACATCCAAAACACTGCCCGCATATATTCCATGTGCACGTTTGAAGCTCGCATTGTATCCAAGGGATACTTTGAATTCATCATTTGATATAAGATGACCGTAATTAGTTTGGCAAATCATTACGTTATCATATAAATCGAGTAAATTTTGGTTCCGTATTTGTTAATTTGTTAGGAGTCTAGAGATAATTTCTTAACTCCAAACGCGGAACCAATACTTAAATACGTCGTGTCCGTTTTGTTTGACAATTGTAAAGTACAGTAGAAAAATTGCGAATTTCCGAGTTTTCCTTAAAACAAATGTATTGTCTGTTTTGTTAGCGTATAAATTAGCATTGTTTGCAATATTGGTGTTAAGGTGGGAATGTGTATGGAGTCTAAGTGCCAGTAATTATTGATATTGGACATTGTAATGATTTGTTTTACTACGCGCAAGTGATAGAATCATGTAATGTAAATGTGAGTGTATTTAAAGGTTTGTTCAATACGTTTCAATGCATTTTTTTTCGTAATATTTAATCATGGGGATCTTAAGATTTAGTAATTGATAGAGTAGAAGTAGTGGTAGTGGGAGTGGAAGTAGGATTGTTATTGTATCGGTAATAGTAGCAGCAGTAGTAGAAGTAGTAGTGGAAGTGGTAGTTGTGATAGAAATTGTAATAGAAGTAGTAGTTGCAGTAGTAGTAGTTGTTGTTGTAGTCGTAGTAGTAGTAGAAGTTGTTGTTGTTATTGTAGTAGCAGCAGCAGCAGCAGCAGCAGCAGTAGCAGCAGCAGCAGTAGCAGCAGAAGCAGAAGCAGTAACAGCAGCAGCAGCCGTAGCAGTAGTAGTAGTAGTGATAATAGTAGTATTGGCGGCAGCTGAAGCATCAGCAGTAGCAGCAACATAAGTAGTAGTGGTATTATAAGCAGTAATAATTGTATTAAGAGGAGGATGAGGATGAGTTGACAATCACTCTTTTTTGCTTGTAATCGTTTGCTTAAAATATCGCAAACGAAACACTGATTCAAAGCTCACGTGAATGTTTCCACAAGTTTCTCGTGCTATCAGAATAAACTTTCTAGACGGAGCACGGGTAACCCCAACAGGTGCGAATCAGCATACTGACAGCGTGATTTTTTCCAAGTACTCGTATAGGTTACAGTATACGAAATGTATTTGGTGTTCAATGCTGTACTCTCTTAAAATGTCAACACCATTTGTTTGAAGACGTAATTCTCTGTATGGGCACTTGTCATGCCTTTTTTTTGTATATTTCCGTGTGCATGTGGTTGGCAAAACATAGTTGTTTACTAGAAAATCACTGTTTTGCTTTAAGGTTGGAGACTGCATGAGACTCCGACAGATGGCAGTACCCTCATCCACTGGAGAAAAGCCGGTAGAAAGATGGCCGTAAACAGTGACCGTTGATTCGCGTGGAGTTCTTTCTTACATACCACATGACCTTTTTTTTTGTATAAATCAGTTTGGCTTGGACTGCTCTTTAAAAAAAGGAATGGTTATGAGGCTCTCTATTCGCAAAAGTTTGACTTTATTTTTTGTTAAAGTTTTTGCTTTTACATTGAATTTGTGTAGGAAATATTTTAGTATATAGTGACCTATAACGTGTAACGGTGTGAAAGTTATACAGAATGTTTGACCTGATGATCGCGTAAAACGCGCCTGTCTCAACGCTTTACGCTAGGAATAGGATATGGAAATGTTTTGTCGTGTTTCATCGAACGGGTTAAATCCAGATAATGGTTGTACTTGAAAATTACAATAAGCTTGACAAAGCCATTGCAATTTTGGTGGTGAAAGAAACATTCTTAACTATGCTGCGTTGCTGTAACTAGAAAAATAATGATGGTGTTGTTGTTGTTGATGATGTTGCTGTTGCTGTGGTTGTTGGTGATGCTGATCGAAATCACATTTGTAATTACAATAATAGTGATAAGTAATTGATCGCATTAATACATGGACGAAGTCGAATTATAAATAATATTCTCAAAGTACTAGTTATATGAATATTTGAGTTTGGGTGCTTTTTAATGTTAAAATGACCTGCCTTTCAAAATTAGCTTTCGGTATATCTCCATTATGAACGCTTTGACGTCATCGATGTATTCAATCAAAACACAATCAAGATTACAAATAGTCAATGTTTATGTAAAAAAGTGACCTTTACAGTCGACTTTGTTAAAGTAAAGCATGTTATACGATTAAATTCGTTTAAAAAAAAATAGTTTTGTGTGTTATAATAATAAAAAAGAACGTAATTCATTCTCGTACAGGAAATCCGATATTTTAGAACAAAATATCAACGCTTGTTTTATGTTGAGATTGGATCACCATTTTGTTCACCTCACGCAAATGAAAACAATATCAAATTATCACTAAACAAGTGTTCCGAAACATAAGCACGTAAATATTGTTTTAGTGTTGATCATATAAAGGTTAATTTACACAAACCCTCGACGATTGTATAGTCTGCATTAAGTCCGATGAACGTTACACAGACAGCTAGATAAACGGAGGTTCATATTGTATCACGCACAGGGACTGTTTTTCACCACTTGGGACGTTGGTCTGGATTGTCTTTTATTCCAATGGTCTTGTTGTGTTTTAGAAAACGATAAAGGTGTTTTTGTTTTTTAATTGTGCAGCAGAGAATGTTACTGTCTAAATAATTAATTTCATATACTGAAGTATATATTTTATCACGGTCCGTTCCTCTGGAATTGCAACGAGTGTTTGCAAAGGTTATGTTGTAAAATATCTAAATGGTCTTCGTCGATGCAAGTTTTATCACGCAAAAGAAACTGTCATTGTTGAACTTAAGTGACTCGGTGCTGTATTCCAATCGCAATCGCACTGACTAAAAGGTTCTGTAACTTTTTAAATAAATAATGATGGTGTTGTTGTTGTTGATGCTGTTGTTGTTTCTATCGTTGATCGTGAGGATGATTGAAATCACACTAGTAATTATAATAAGAGTGATAAGTTATTGATAGTATTTTAATATGTAATAGTACATGGACAAAGTTGAATAAACAATACTATTCTCAAAGTAGATAAAGTATCAGTTATATTAATATTTGAATTTGGGTGCGTCTTTATGTTTAAATAACCTGCCATTCAAAATAAGCCTATGAGATATCTCCATTATGAACGCTTTGACGTCATTGATGTATTCAATCATAACAAAATCAAGATTACAACTAGTCAATTTTTATGTACAAAAAGTGACCTTTACAGCCAACTTTGTTTAAGTAAAGCACGTTATACGTAAGATTAACTTCGTTTCAAAATAGTATTATTAGTTGTTTTGTGTGTTTTAATAATAACAAAGGAACGTAATTCATTCTCGCACAGGAAATCAAATAATTTTAAACAAAATATCAACGCTTGTTTTATGTTGAGATTGGATAACCATTTTGTTCACCTCACGCATATGCAAACAATATCAGATTATCAATAAACAACTGTTCTTAAACATAAGCACGTAAATGTTGTTTTAGTGTTGATCATATAAAGGTTAATTAACACAAACCCTCGATGACTGTATAGTCTTCGGAAAGGCCGATGAACGTTACACAGACAGCTGGATAACGGAGGTTCATATTGTATTACGTTCTGTTCCGATTATAGCAGCACTTGAGACGTTTCGTCTGGATTGTCTTTTATTCCAATAGTCTTTGTCGTGTTGTGTTTTCGAAAACGATATACGTCTTTTTTTCCATTGTGCAGCAGGGAATTTTACTGTCTTATAATTAATTTGAGTTATTGCAAAGGTTGTGTTGTGAAAAAGTTAAATGGTCTATGTCGATGCAAGTTTTATAACGCACATGAAAATGCAATTGTTCAACTCAAGTGATTCTGTGCTGTATTCCAATCGCAATAGCAATGAACATCTGACTAAAAAGATATGTAACTTATTTCATTACCGTTACTCTTTTTATATGCGACATTACGTATACGATATATGACCTATCGTTACTATAAATTGTAACAACATGACGTCGTGAGCGGGCCGTTATTCGTATTTGGCGGGCCAATATGATCGCAACCGCCCTACTAATAGTAGTTTTCCAAAGTAAAGCATTTTTTTCTTGGTAGCAAATGCATACTTGGACGTAATTTCTATTAAGATGCAACTGCTATTAATCGTACAATGATATAAACATGGTATGTTGTGTTTTGTTTACAGAAATGACAAATGTAAATTGAAAACTGTTTACGTCTTTATTACACAAATAAATAATGTGCTTTTGTTGCCATAAATTTAACGTATAGCTTGTTGATGTAAGTTCATTAAGCGCTTCGCATCGTTTAATCAAATTTGGTAACTAAAATGACAAAAAATAATTATTATGTTGACCATTAAGGTGATAGGACTTAAAATGAGAAATAACATATTATTTTATAAAAGCGTTCCAGGTATAAGGCGTTATCCTTTATGTTTGTCAAGTGCACCACTGGTTGTATAAGTTCAGATAGTGAACTTGTAAACAACAGCAAACAAAAATACAAGTAAACACCAAAAAATGCTATTGTTTATGAATTGTCATGACGTTATATGATATACACAGCTTCATAATAAGTGTGTTTTTAATATAACTCATTTGCAATGTGAGTATGCGTGTTGTTGAAAATCAAACTTAAAAATGAAGTGAACTGCGTCATGCGAAATTCAGGCTAATGCCATATGCGGCCAGCGTAGATCAAACCAAGCCTGCGCAGTCGCACAGTCTGTTTAGGAGCTACCCTGTCCGCTATAAAGTCACGCAAGGTTTGGCGATTTGCTGACAACGTAGCTCCGGAACAGAATGTGCGAACATGCAGTCTGCCCTGGAGCTACGCTGATCGCATATTTCATAATACCTATTTCCGCATGACGCAGGTCAATTTGATTTACCGTGGATATTGGGATGAACTAAAATCCTGTAGTACAGTAGAAACGTTTGTTTATAAGGTTTCAATATTGAGAGAATTTACAAGTTGTCGGCCAGTGTTTAGTAAACAGACGAATAACAAGCTTTGTTTTTCTCACACGACTGAAGGTTAACATGTAAGGAACCTTGATTTAATCATAAAATGGCAAGTCAATTATACCATCACTATGCATTATACTTATGATGTGCATACATAATTATTTTCCATACACTTAAAATCTACAATCAACGTTGCTTTGTCTTGAATTAGACGATAATGATTGCATTGGTACTATGTTACTTGTTGAATTCAAATAAAGAACAGCATAGCTTTTCAGACAAAATATATTCGAATGGTTTACTACAGGGTCAGTATTAACCATCTCATTCTTAGACCTTAGTATACAGAATAGATTTATACTAAAGACATCTAACTTACGAATTGAAAAGATTTAGGCTATCAATGGTCCGTATGTCATAATCACACTGGTCTATATGAAAAATGATGCAATATGGGGTGTAAAATGTCAAGTTCGACTCAACAATAAACACATTTTGGAACATTACAGTTTTAATACTATTCTTTATTCCTATACACAAGTATAAGAATTGGTTGGTGAATACGGGCCCCTGTCAGGTAATACCAGTTGTTACGAAGCCTTTTTGTTCTGCAAACACACTTTTTCATAGCCAAACGTTCGATAACTAAACGGACATCGAACGACGAATAAATCCCCCCCCTCCCCCCGGTGGAGGTATAGGGTATAAAATGCGAATCTAGATATATCGCAATTCCGGCAGACAGATATACGCATAAAACACTTTGTCTGCGGGAAAGTACCGTCTGGAGACCAGAAAACTGGCGGATAATTTCGTATAAAAGCTTGATTTGTCATAGATATCTTGCAATTTTGCGAGACCAAACCGACTCATTATCACTTGCCTGGAAGTAATTGTCCTTATAACGCAAGTCTACCACCGTCTGCTTGACTAGGGGCGGGCGTTGAGTCAGACACAATTTACATATACCCACAAAAGCGACGAACACATAAATGACCGTCTATTGGAAAGGTCATCAAACAAATGAAACATTGACAGTGCTGAAAGAAAGCGACGCATTAATAGTATGGTAAACGAGGCTTCAAACATATTCACTGAGTATGTATTTTAAGATTGGTTGTCACCAGGGATATACATATATATTGACCAGCATTTATAGTGGATTGTTAATGCTTACGAAATACCGAGTATTGAGTATGAGTAATGGAAAATACGTTTATGAGGTGTCCAATTGGTGAATTATGTGTCTGATATTTAATATGTTATATGTTGAATCATACCAATGCCGTGGTAAAATGTGCATGGCACCAGAGCCGCTCTCTTTTAATTTTAATGCGATTAATAGATCAATTTATTCATTTATTAAAAGGCATAATTATGTTATCATACATGAACACTCTTAAGCGTGTGCTGCATAATTGAACATGCTTTGGGATATACCTCGTCTTTTAAATTTACAACTGTACACGTAAACAAGTGATGTGTTTGAGAAACACTATGCCCCCTTTTGAGCGATTTGACCCATATATTTGACCTTTGACCTTGAAGTTTGACCTTGACCTTCCACCACTCAAAATGTGCAGCAACACGAGATACACATGCATGCCAAATATCAAGTTGCTATCTTCAATATTGCAAAAGTTATGACCAAGGTTAAAGTTTTGGGACAGAATGACAGGCAGACAGACAGACAGACAGACAGACAGGCCAAAAACAATAAACCCCCTCTTCTTCGAAGAAAGGGCCATAAAAACATTCTCTTATATTGACTTATTAATAATATAGTTATTATTAACCATTTTCTAAAAATTTAAATAAGAATCCAACAACTTTAATTATAGACGTGTTGATTGCATAAACGTAGTAGCTAATTGTCGGTATTGGTTAATTCGTTTCCACAATGGACATCTATGGTTCAATTTTTATATGACCATTATACCAAACATTATATACCGCAGAATTACAGGTTAAGAAAACTAACAAGTGCAAACAAAAACAGCAGGTCTGTTAAACATCGTTCCAGTTGTTTATCGCCCAAGAAAATATACATATTTTAGAAGGTACATCTTACCTGCCGATTGCATTAGCACAGAAATACATGTTTAAACTCAGTATGAATGAAAAATAGCATACAAAGATGCAAGTACAGACCTATAAAAATACGGTCGTTATTAGTATATTTTCATTGCGTTTACGCATGGCAAATTGCAATTTACTTACAATGATTTATATATCACCCCTTCTTTTGAGGCATTTTTTTTAGTTATTACTAAAATAATTTGCCGTGTATTAATTAATTATCTGGGTCAAGTTTAAGGTTTGTAAGCAACAGACGTGTTTTTGTAATGACCTTTTAAATTAAAAGCGCTGGGCTTAGTGTGAGGTTTGGTGTCCATCGGTTAAAATCCCCAATTACAGGCTTTCCATCAACTTTTCTAAGCGGTCAACCCAGTGTTGTTCACTTGTGTTCGCGAATGTAGTGTGCTTTTGTGCCATGCCGAAATGTTTAGCAATCGGTTCCTGGCCGGAAATAAAAGGCCTCTTAGTGACAAAACCCTTTCGCCCCTGCTGCATCAGCACGACCAGCAGTTGCACCCACTGGCGATTCACGTAGTTTATATTTAAAGTTTGTATTTAATATCACATAATTGTTGACACAAATAATGTATTTGATGACCCATATGTGCATGCTCATCAATGTGTTAAATGTTTCTAATAACATATATATAGTTTTGAATAAAGTCGATCATGTTTGCGAAGGTTTTGTTTTTGAAGAACATTATTCGTGTACATGGACTTATTTGTTTCCATAGTAATGCATGTACTCATGTGTAAACGGGACTTGTTCATAAATGTGCATTATCATTATTATTTTTTAAACGTGATTTAATGTAGTAAATGCACAACCTAAAATATCAAAAAAATATAAAATATTGAGCTTAATTGGGGCTAGCCGGGTTTCGAGCCAAACATGCGAGAGCAAAATCGAATGCGCCTATCACTCGGGCTTAATATTTTCGATGCGTATATTTAACCCTATGAATTTAAAGTGACAAATGTATTAAAACCGATTAAAATCGTCGCAAAGGCTTTATAACTTTTATGTTTTTTCTAATATCAATAAACGCAACGTTATTTCTTATATATTTCTTTATCATGGGTTTTATTAGCTTCTTAATAGTGTAATGCTTAATTATTTTTTTTGCAATCTATGACAACTATTGAAACTTGTCATTTTGCCAGTCAACAAACAGATCCCTTTAAACAAATATAGCAGACTGATTTTAAGCGGGTTTTACCACAGATGTATACATATTCAAGTGATACATACCATTTTTAACTCATCTGTTCCATATTAGGGTTGAATGGGAAAAGGTTATATCCATACAACGTGTATGTAGCAGATATGTTTTGGTACACGAAGCGCAATTCAAACATCATTTGTTATATCTTCCTTAAAATTAACAATACTGTAGCAATGTTATATACGCAAAATGGATATAATGCATTACATCCAAATACAAATATCAATGATTCCGTAACAGCAAAATAGCAATAACCTTTCTAAAGAAAGATTCGTCACCCACGTATGAATAATCCATGAATAATCCGGAAAATATACAAACTCTATTAGCACATAAGTAATACATTCATAATCCGTATTTCCCGTATGAATCAGACCGGTTAGTCATATTGGTATTTGCATATTCACATGCGGACATTATTTATTATAAGGCATAAGTAAATATGTGTTTCAATGATGATTGCAAGACAAACGAACATTCCAATAGAGATGAAACAAAAACATATGGTGTACAAATATATGGTTTGTGTTTAAATAAGGCATTATTAATACATTTAATAATGTTTCACAGGGCGCGGCTCACATGCAATAATAACCCAACTATTAAATGTTATTGACACCACTTACACGTCCTAACATAACAATGACCACGATTCTTAAGGATCTTCAGATCTTGTTAACACGAAACCGAATGTTGCTTTTAAACAGATATATGTATATAAAATTTATCGGTATTATTATTTAATTTCAGTAAAAAAAAGCCTCTCTTATGGCACTCTCCCATAGTATACGGTCGATGTTCGGTCAAGACCAGCCATTAACAAATAATGAATTATCGATATATATCAACATATAAACACCGTTTTCGAGCTTCGATGCGTATGAAGGAATTAAATCAGTGGTTGTGCAGATTTTGGTCATGACTATTCGACAACCGCTTTATTATGTGACAATATTTGTTTACAGAATAACGCAATTATTGAAGGGGAAGATTATCGGTTTGAAGTTAATATTTACTATTACACACAGAAAAAAAGTTATTTTCAGTGTATAATTGAATTCAATTTCATGAATAGGAACCGAATTGTGTGCATATATATGTGGTTTGTACGTTTCTTGCTAACGCAGCCCTTTCTTTTCTATAACAGTTGTAAAAATATTTATAAAAATATATATTTAAGTAGGTTTATGTCTACGGAGGATTAATGTTGCTTTCGATGCACACGAAAGTAAATTCACTACTGGTTTCACGCAGGAACTTATTCAATGTGAATATTTATTTTAACATTACTCTTTACATACACATCGTGTCTTGTTTACCTGATATATATGTGAGAATGTGAACTAAAATAGCAAATTTATATTTTCATATGATTAGTTTTCGTAGTTCTTGTTGCAGTTTCTGTAGCAGCATACGTAGTGGTAATTAATAATATTAGTACCGGTACACATATAGTTTCACAAGCTAGATGGAATAAAGAAACAATTACATTGAAAATTCGCCGCTAGTGTACGAATCTAAACAAAAATTCAGTCATCTTTACTACACAACATCAACATGTCGCTTACACCTTACTGATGCATCGTTAACGCTCACCCCTTAATATAATTCGACAGGCATTAACGTCTTTATTTTCCTCGGAAAGTTACTGCAAAAAGTTAACGTTGTTCGTGGCAATACCGTCAGAGTCGCATCGAACCCTAAACCCTGCATTTTTGCATTCAACCTAGTGACCATTTAACCTTCAAATCGCAACGGAAAGCAGCAGTAACTTACTTGTACTTACTTGCAAGTATTAACAGTCTGAATGGTATTCAAATTGAGAACCCGTAAAGTCCTTTTTAAGGTCTGCCTTATTAAAAATCCGAAACTGGAGCACACTTTATTTAGAATTAAATTATAGCATTGAATGGGATTTGCATAGATGTTTCAATGCAGAACCTGTACTTAATAAACTGTCAACTTAATTAACCATTATAAAGCATAGCCGGTGACATTGTCTTGTAATTTACATACTGTTTGGGCCACGTGCGCGATGTTTTACCTACCCATTCATCGCTCTCTAATAAAGATGCCTTAAACCTAGCAACATTGCGTCGAAGACCTCAGCAAATCGAATTAGCCTTTAAATCATACCAAAGTTCGATTTAATCTCCGTTAGATGTATTTTATTGCGATATGTGTCTGCGTTTTGCGACCTCGCTCGTGCGATGAATAAACTGCCGGCGAGGAGTGAAAAGGTCTAAAGATGCATGTCTAATCCAGTATTTGATCTTCCAGTTGCAAACGTCCCCGTGCCAATCATAACAATTCAATCAAGACAGTTCGAAAATAGTCGGTGGTTTGTACTAGATCTGTAATTAAAAAATGATAAGTTTGGATGATGAGTGTACTGCATGTTTTTCTTTGATGTCTTGGACGCACGCCGTTGGTATACAAATATGTAAGAATAATAAAGTCGGTAGGTACCTGCTGTATAACATTTTTGTGACCACGACATTAGCATATTTCAAATTGATTCTTTCTCCCTTAAAGATTGATTTAATCATAAATCAATCGCAACGAATGGTGGCAGAAGGCAATTGGCTATTCGGTCTAAATTTATTAGAGCTGTAACTAACTACTTACGTACGACTTTTTGCTTAAATTTTAAAAGTGAAATGAAAACACAATAAAATCAATGACTTAAATGAAGCGAATACAGTAAACGTGTTACCGAATCGGCCTCGATTAAATCTTTTAACCATTGTAATGTGCATACTCAACAAAAATTGTAATCAAAATCCAAGGTCGTTCTGTATTTTTTTTTAACCAAGCTGTTATTTCCATTCTGTTCTGTTCCAACTATTATTCAATTATCAGTCAAGGCAACTTTAGTCAGCGTTTAGTTCAAAATATAAATTCACAATATAATATACATGTAAGCATAGCCACATGTTGCTGTACTGTGATGAATAAGAGGCATCGAAGGACAGGCAGTCCAATAACCACAGTCTCTCTGCTCATTTAAACGTGACGTATGCGCCAAGTGCATTTTCGGATTGTTTTAGTAAAATGTCAACGTTCCGTTCGTTCGCACATTAGGTTACAAGGTTAGGCTGGGTAATTCTCGTAGGATGTCTGAAATAAGTCAAATATTCGCAACGTCATCATATACGAACACGAAAGGTCAAAACAAATTTCATTACGGACGTAACACGTACGTCATCTTGAAGAAGCAATTTATAAATAATGATATCTTTGACATACACTTATCTAAAAATAAATCGTGGAATACAGATTCATTAATACCATTTATTTGCTTCGATAGATCTACATTATTGTGTAAACGAGCGTCATGGATATGGTCATAGACGAAAATCAACGGAATAAGAACATGTTTACGATTAAAGAGTCGTGTAATCCAAAAGCATTTCCCCACAGACAGATAAAACAACTACTTACACTATCTCTCGTCGCTTTACATGTACATACAGTTGTACATTTTATATAACAATATGACACGCGTCATGCCAAAAAAAGGTCGTATGCCATATGCGGCGAGCGTAGCTCCAGACCAGCATGCGAACCCGCGCAGTCTGGTCAGGAATATCCACGTCCGCTAGTAATTCACGCACGGTTTCGTGGTCTCATTAGCGGACAGGGTAGCTCCTGTTCAGACTGCGCAAATGTTGTCCGCTGTATCTACGTTTACTCCATATTGCATAAGACCCATTTTTACATGACGCATCTCATATATAATTCATTCATAATGGTAGTCAAATCATGACAAGAACAAAACAAATGTGCAAACAACAGCTTTCAATTTCGTGAACTCAATAAAGCGAATACCTTTTCAGTGAGAAAGTGTGAACTTCAATGTTACAGATGTTAGTTCACGTTGAAACATGTTCTGAGCTCGTTTCTATTAAAAACATGCGATGATGTGGTTCGAGATTTTAACCGAAGCCGAGACAGATATTGCAAAGGAATCGGGCTTCATTGTTTACGATACTGAGTAGAGTTTACTTCATAATTTTTATTTTATAAACATTGGCGAATAAGATGTAAATATTAGCTAATCTGGAGAATACCCTATTACACATATAAATGTAGTAAAACATGGGTATTAAACAGCTCTACACTACAGCCGTTACCCGAGGTCTGGAAAATGTAATATATTTTTGTATTGATGGAGATTTCTGAAGAATCGTTTGGAGGCTGTATTAACGACTAATTTAGAGCGAATTTATAAAGTGCGTTTTTCATATCCGTTTCAGTAGAGAAATGCTTTGTTCTAATATTTTTCGTGTTTTTTTTTTTGTATATCGAGTGTATAATGTAGATTATTAGTCTAGACTAAATGAAAAAAAATAAGAAAATGAACGGGAAATCAATACATGATCAAGAATAGATTCGGTTAAGCCTATTACAAAAATAGCGTGTCACAAAGCTGTTTACTTTTTTATAACATTTGATTGTTTTTACAATATAAGGAGAGTGCACATTAGACTGTGCTATAAGTAATGTAAACTACCGACTACAAAATTGGGATTATTGCGTTTCGCTAGAAAAAACGTCTATCGCGTAATATAACATGTACTTGATTATCATAGTTTGGTAACATTTGAAAAAAAAGTAATTAACGAATATTGTCAAAAAAAACAGTGAAAAGATTAACTAATACTATTTGGAATACAAACTTATTACTCACCTAAAATTAAACATTAATACAGGTCTAAGCAATATACATTGCAGTATCATTTTAAATCAGGACGTCCAATAAATTGTGTCGCGTTCTGAAAAACTGGGTATAATACATGTGCGTAAAGTGTCGTCCAAGATTAGCCTGTGCAGTCCCCACAGGCTAATCAGGGACGACACTTTCCGCTTTTATGACATTTTTCGTTTAAATGAAGTCTCTTCTTAGCAAAAATCTAATTTTGGCGGAAAGCGTCGTCCCTGATTAGCCTGTGGGGACTGCACAGGCTAATCTGGGACGACACTTAACGCACATGCATTATGCCCAGTGATCTCAGAACACGACTCAATTAAGCATTTACGATTGTAAAGTTACGCCACAGCAACGTCAAAAATATCATTTTGAACAGATTCGAGATCATGTATTGGATGGGGTCGTTTCATGCATTGAGAACACATTCCTTAAGGAATACACTTTCAAAAATAACTAAATGACAACGAATTTCATTTATAAATATAAGATAAAAACTTCATAACCAAGATTGTCAATGTAAGCACAGAAAAGATACCATTGTTTTGTTAAAATGATTTATTAATTTAAAGGATTTACACTTCAATTAACAATATTTCGAATATTTTAATGTCTTCAATCATCATATTTAAACAAAAGTAAAAAGCAGCGGCAAGTAGTAGCTTAAATTGTATACCGGCAGGCAGATATTTAATGTAAAACTTTCACTTGCATCATGCCACAATATATAAAATTCAACCGTATGGTTTGATATGTTTTTATATCTACCGGCATATAGTTCTTACGCTTTATGTTAATATAGTAGTTTTACATGTTATAAACATGTTTTATATACTCAGTACAGGGCTCAGTCTTTGCTAGCTTTAAACCTCAGTTAGAACACCTTGGTTTGTATAAGGGTTTCCAATACGAGAACCACCCCTAAAGGTTATACCGGGTCTTGCATGGAATTCATATGGACATCAATGTTGGTCTATCATTGAACTCTATGACCATTTGTGTCGTGTTCTGAGAAAACTGGGCATAACGCTTGTGCGTAAATTGTCATCCCAGATTAGCCTGTGCAGTTCGCACAGGCTAATCAGGGACGACCATTCCGCTTTTATGAAAAATTTTCGTTTAAATGATGTCTCTTCTTAGCGAAAATCCAGTTTAGGCGGAAAGTGTCGTCCCTGATTAGCCTGTGCGAACTGCACAGGTTAATCTGGGATGACACTTAACACAAGCATTTTGCCCAGTTTTCTCAGAACACGCCACTTTTGTGCAAAGACAAATGGTAACTTGGTTAGATACCCACATACGTTATGGTTTCATAGTGACACTTGTACCGGTAAGTGTTCCTGCCATCAGAACTTATGATTGACGTTTAAGTGACTGGAATCTATAACTGGTGTCGTTGTATTAGCATCACTAGTAATCCTATCGCACAGTCGGAGTCTTAATCATATTGAGTCATGTTTTGCATGCTTTTCGTTCCTATCGCCTCTTCAAGCTATGTAATCAAAGACAGTGGTGAATGGTGATTGACACAGAATGTTATTTGACGGTTAGGTGTTCAAGATTACCACGGACATGATACATTTTGATATAAAATGACCCACACAATCTAAAAGCAGCCCCCTCTTACACCTGCGTGGTGTCGATGCGATGGACCAGTACATATAACCGTTTACTCATTCTCACCTTTCTACAGTCACACTAGTTACTCATTATGTACGTTTCTATACGACGGATGAAAGATATCATCATGGCGTAATTTGAAGGAAAGACGGTTCTTGGACATGCTTGTGTAAAACATATAAACAATCTTATTTTCTATGACAATAATGCATATATATACCAAACCAAACACTAATTGAATGTTTACTTCAGGTAGAAATTGTGTGCCGTCGTCTCAATTGATACATTTTTATTAATTAATTCTTGAACATAATTTTGACTTCGATCAATATTTAAGGGATTTCTTATTTTGAAAAATGTCATTTTATATGTTTACTAAAAAATCTATAATGTTTTGAATAGTCTCAACTAATGATAAAAGCAAGAAAACAAGTTGAATAAAAACTATTGCCTTCCCCAGGATTCGAGCCCAAGACCTCTGGAAGCAAAGAGTAATACGCTACAATAGCGCCACGCAGGCGTTCGTGTTTGAGCGAGACATAAACGCTTCATTAGTTCTCAACGCATTTTCTATATAATCGAGGAAAACCGTACAGAAGCGCGTTATTATTTTACAGATTTCGAATGATGATCATCCGTTAAACCAATGAACCAATATTTTTCACATATATTTCTGAGTCAAGAACGCTGTTTCTCTTGTATACAAATCACTAACAAACACTTCTTAAACCATGGTCATTGTACAGTTCGGAAGCGCATTGTTAAATCTGGTTCTCAAAAACACATCATAATTGTTAGACGGCGAGAGTATTAACATTCTTTTAAAATAGACATTTCATACTTGTGTTTAATTAAAAAAATGCACTTATGCCATTAGAACGTCTGAAAACCGATTCTTTGATTACTTACAGGCGTCCGCGAAACGATAACAATTTCCTGAGAAATGTGATGTAATAAATATTCTGCCGTTGTGAAATATTTGCTGTAAACAACCACAAAAATAGGTATGGCGCGTTTGGTGAATAATAACGTAAATATGAAATGTTTTATCTAATGTTGGCTTGATTATATTTGTGGTTTATTCGCTTCCGAAAACATTGTACAATACGTTAAGAGCCCAAGACCTTTTATGTTAAAATATGCATTTCCAATTAATGAATGTTATTGTGCAATGAAGTGTTTGTAACTTCGTTGTTTTAGTTATTGTCGCAAATGCCCGTGGTCTGGTTGCAGTGCTGGTTGGTGTAGCAGCACGTGTATGAGGTGTAGGGGCTGTATTCACAGCAGTCTTCCCCTTCCGGACAGGGCTTGCTGCGGCATGTGAGCGGATTGGGCGGCGGTAAGGAGGGGTCATAGTTACAGAAACTTCCGCTACATTCGGTGCCGGATTGGATGGCCGAGATTAAAAGGTCTAACACGGAGGATTGCTGCATCGGAGCTCCGTAGGAAAAAGGGCCGCGCCAATCCGGCGAGAACACGGGGCCAGATTTGTTGAAGTACGGTGGGCCATCTTTGTACGATATATTGCAGTTCGTTATCGGAACCTCGTCGCACATGTTGTTCCTGATATTGGATTCCATCTGAAGTTCGAGCCAACTCTGTAGGTAATCACGTTTTGTTTTGTCGTTGACGACGTCCATGAGGTATCTTACATTCCTCGCAAAAATGCCCTTATACATCAAAGCATCGTCGTCACATTTTGGAGTGCAGGATTCGACTAAAATGCCATTGGCGTCGGAGGATCTCTCGATAAGCCCCATCGCCATCTTAAATGCGAGTTCAGTGTAGCTCGAGTCTCTGCTTAGTTTGTATATCTCCACCATTGCCCCGATCATCACACCGGAGTTATAGGTTGGACCATTCACGTTTGACGGGGTGCAGTCCCAGGTAGCACCGTCCGCGACTAAGTATGTAGTTTCATTGATTAGGCTGTTATTCAATATATAATGATGAATTTGCTCCATTTTATTCTTATAGTCCGTATTGTTTGTAATCCTGAACAGTTTCGCAGTCAACTGCAACATCTGCGCATTCGTGATCGTCTGCTTGGAGGCGAACGTGTTATCAAAATAGAATCCTCCCGCGCATGCGCCGCTGCTATCCCATCCGGTCCTCCAGCACCAATCAAAGATATCCTTCGCGTCCTGTAGAAACATGTCGTTCCCGAGAACTTCATAGATCCGTGTGTACGCCAGGCCGTACCACCCCATGTCGTCGAAGGATGGGTACGGTCCGTAGGCCTCCAGAAGGCTGTAGAGGTCGCGCTCGCCGCCATTGATGACGCTCAGGTAGCGTCTGTTTGTACCGTTCGTATAGGCGACGAAGTTTGTCATGGTTTCAAGCACGGCGCCGTTCTGCCAGAAACCGTCGTAGCCGTTCCAGACCTGAAATACATGAATATGTGTGTTGAAAAGCGTTCGTTACATATAATGCAGATTTGGTCTTTTGTTTTATTGGATGGTCTATCAAAGAAAATAGTTATGGATACATAATAAGGTAAATATAGTTTTCACGTTTCCTTTCTTTGTTACATTGACATGATCAGAACTAGTAAAAAACATTCTTTAAAACAGGTTTCTCGAACCACAATGTCGGGGTTGTGTGCATACCAAGTTTATTTCGCATGTTCTTTTTAAAATTATTTTTTGATAACTCTACACATCAATATTTTAGGATTGTTTGTCCACAATAAATCGAATAAAGCCAGCAGTGTTTTTGTAATCACCCAGTCATAAGAAACGGGAACCAATTTTTTACCTCATAACTGAAGAGTCCGGCTATCGGAGACGGAAACCAGTTGGATTGATGCGCAAACTGCGTCCGACAGGCCCAGAATGCCGCCGTGTCGTTTCCGTACATATCCATGCTGCAGGTGCTGGTATCCGTCTCACTGAATGCGTGAAGTAACGTTGTGCACATCAAGGCCAGGCCGAGAAACAGAACTGAAAACTTCCAGGCGCCTATGAAATCCATATTGTTATGTTTTGTGTAAATGGAACTTTTCTTTACTTTATTCCCACACTACAATAAACTATATTACATATATCTTAACATCAGTATTGCAAAGATGATGTTCTTATATTCATCGAATAGAACAGTCATCACTAGTTTGATTAAGGAACGCTATAGTATACTAGTTCACAACATCATACTTTACATATGCAAGAATGTATGAATATAATCTGCAACTGAACTCCCTATATAAGTTGATATAAGTGCTGAGATAACATTGACATTGGGGTCGACATGTATGTGGTCGATATGTAATTATCAGATGCTGATTAGGTTTATAGTACGAGAGCTATCTGGTGTACGTCCGTACGGCTGTGTCACAAAACTGGCTGTACAAGTTACTAGTTTCATGTGACAAATCAGTAATTTATAATCAATATTAATTTATCAAAGAAGAACAATGCGATTCTTAATAATACTGTTCAATAAACTTCAGTACCGCCTTGATAGAACCAACGTATTCTTACCATCGATTGTATTTATTTGTATTCTTAAATGACTACTATGTGTTATGTAATGTTATGTAGTTATACCTAGTTACGTGAAAGAGAATTATGTACGATGTACTTTGGTACTGTCTGTCTGTCTGTCTGTCTGTCTGTCTGTCTGTCTGTCTGTCTGTCTGTCTGTCTGTCTGTCTGTCTGTCTGTCTGTCTGTATGTATATATGTATGAATGTCTGTCTGTCTGTCTATCTGTATGTCGATACCAGTAGAAAAGGAATATTGACGTTGACATTTTGTTTAAAAAAATACTTAAAATATTGTATGAAAGAACTCGTGAATTTCGGAATGGTATCCTGACACTGTACACATCCTAACAGTTTCAATTAAACGAACAGAAACGTCGTATTTTTACTTTTTAATATGTATCAAAATGTCCGTCTTTCTAGCGAGTGTATTATATTTTACGTAAGACAGTCTTCCATAAGAAAAACATGAGAGCATCCCTAGTGTGCACCAAAATGTGTCGGGGTATTGAACAAGTTCAAATTTAATTTGAAATGTTATACTTTTCTCTGGTTTATATTATCAGCGACCTCGAGACCTATCTAATCATTCAACCCACCACTGAAAAATTGTTGGTGGTCACTTAATGTATTTTAAATCACACTCGTTAATGACCAACGCCATCCCACATTGACCACCGAGGGTCACTTGTTGTAGACAGTGTGACTTTCACCTGTGAGTTCACCTTTCAGACGACATTCACCTCCAGACTCTTTTTTACGTAAATAGAGAATGTGTAGGTGGTCGATTTCGAGTGGCTAGCTTTGTACGGTTACTTTGAACTTAATTTGAAACTAATTTTTCGAATAGAAAGAAATCGAAAAAAAAAGGATAGCTTTTCATAACCGGCTCAGTGAGATGAAGTTCTAATGACCCCGCGTTCGTTTGTTTAACGGTAGGAAGCGGCTGTGTCAGTCATTAATTGAACCACGAGCAAGTCGATTGAAGAGTTTTCGAAAGGAGGTGAAGGGTGGTATTTTCGCAACTTTTTAAAATATGCTGTTAACACGTACCTAATTTCTTGTAAATTACAAAGTGGTTGTATGTGAACATAGTTGTTGGTGGCGCCAACAAATGTCAATGGATGCTCATAACAAGCTTACAGCTACATCAGACATTTACAGCGCAAACTGCTTCAAACGTCAAGATCACACAATGAGAACAATTAAACTAAATATAATATGACATCTTATAGGTTATAAACACTTTTTCACTGTAAGTGGGCGGATAGTAAGACATGGTAGTTTTTATAATTAAATAATTTTTAAGCACTGAATTAAATTTCAAATTGTAAAGTATAACCATAGCAAAATATTGAAAAACTGTCACTCACTTGATAGCTATGCAATTTATTGTAGACAAAGTAAGTGAAAGCGATAGTTTCACGTTTAATACTACCACAATTTGAAACGATACGATTACATTTATTAGTACATAGTAACCACGTATTTGTAATGTTGAAATCTGTAAAGGATATTTTGCGGTATATACATGGCAACTGGGCTCTAATGGTTAGGTTTTTGCGTTCGATGTCAAGATGTTGTCTGAATGATTTGAATGTCAATTGCGACAAAAGACATGTTTAGAAATCTCTGCTGAAATGCGTGTCCTGTTATGACATATTTCTATCATACCACTTCCTCCAATCGACCATTGTTGATACCAAACGTTACCATATATCACAGGGCGGTTCCACGTGGATGTTTAACAGGATATTTCTTTTCATGACACAATACGTTACAAGTTATTGAATTGTCATGTCTTGCATATAGCATTGCAACAACTATTTTCTTCATAGGCGTTAATCTGGAACGTTTTCTAGACTCCTCTTCGTGGCTTTAATCTGATTTAAAAAAAAATCAAACCGATTTATCCTACTCCGGACAAAGTTTTTCCCAAGGCATATTTCGGTTTTCATGTTTGATGTTCGACTTAATTTGTCAGGTATGCGTGCTATTTTTCAAAGAATGTCAAAGACGCAATTGTATTAAAACATATCCCAAGCATATATACATCAACATAGTGCACAGCACAACCCGAACATATATCCATCAAAATAGTGCAAAGCACATCCCAAGCATATATACATCAAAATAGTGCAAAGCACATCCCAAGCATATATACATACAAATAGTGAACAGCACAACCCAAGCATATATACATTAAAATAGTGCATAGCACATCCCAAGCATATATACATCAAAATAATGCAAAGCACATCCCAAGCATGTATACATACAAATAGTGCAAAGCACATCCCAAGCATATATACATCAAAATAATGCAAAGCACATCCCGAGCATATATGCATCAAAATAGTGCCAAGCACATCCCAGGCATATATACATCAAAATAATGCAAAGCATATCCCAAGCATAAATACATCACAATAGTGCAAAGCATATCCAAAGCATTTATACATCAAAATAGTGCAAATCAGAGGGTTCTCTGACACCCATATATTTTTGGCAAATAACACTATCTAGTCATGCGAACATTGGACATACGAAATGGGCCATGAACGTTTTCAAGGTTGATGCAATAATTAGCAGAACCGATGAACAGAACCACCAACCATTTACTTTAACTACAAGTTGTCACAAAAGTAAAACTTTCAGCAAGTTACATAATTAATAGGAAAACCTGGACAACCCAATATTTATACAATTCTTTTATCCGCAAAATAGTAGATCTCAAAAGACAATATTTCCAACATCGAGAACACAACCGAGAGAAAATCTTGTTAGAATACCCTAGCTTTTATAAGCCTAAATGGCTAGTTCTTTCTAATTGAAACATTTTATCCATCTACTATGTGGAATTTTCTGTCATAAACCACTAATTATAAGAAAATTCATACCCGATACAGAAATGATAAACATTCATGATCCCTATAATGCAGAACGTTCAAATGAAGCTCACCCTCGTGGTTATTGCTTCTTTTTTTCTGATCAACAACCCTTTAAATTGGAACATGAGTGTGGCGCTTGCTTTGTCATACCTCCAATATGACGTCATTCAACTGTGCTCATCACATTAAGAAGGCCATATGGTATCATTCATCATGAAATAATTGCAGAAATTGAGAGTGTACACAGTATTCCAAAAACCAACCATTTCAATTGGATGGATTCATAGAAATCGGTCTTTTTGTTTATTATTCGGTAGGGCTATATGCATTTTTATATGGACAGCTTTACGGCTGAACAGTGTTAATTATCAGCCGTACTAAGCAACATTTCGGACACACTTTGCCATGGAAAACGTGTAACAGCTGTGGTCGTAACTCGTATAATTGTATCTAGGCTTGTAACTCGTATATGTTTAGTAAAGCGTTTTTAAATGTTTTTCGGATATCTTAAATGTAATTCGGACAACAAAAAGGGAATGCGGACATTACAATACTCTTCTGTTATCTCAAGTGAAGTTCGGACGTTTGCTTTTTATTTTATTTGTAATTGTAGGAAGGCGTTCCTTTAACGATGTGTGTCACTTGAGAATCTACAACATAAGGAACTCTGTGGTTTACAACATGGGAAC
This sequence comes from Dreissena rostriformis, assembly GCA_007657795.1. Taxonomy (NCBI): domain Eukaryota; kingdom Metazoa; phylum Mollusca; class Bivalvia; order Myida; family Dreissenidae; genus Dreissena; species Dreissena rostriformis. Next base: position 301,597 of record VMBQ01000240.1, on the reverse strand, counting down.
CCATTTCTTACGATCGCAAACATGAAACTACAAAAGTTACATATATTTACAGTGCAGTTGCTATAGATATGCGAGAAAGGGGATTCTTTAAGAGACTTATTCACAGTTAAACAAAATAACAAATAAAAAACACAAAATGTCATGGGTTCAAAACAGAATGTATGAATAACATTCTTAATAACACTCTTGACTAGGAAATATGTAATACATATCATCAATCGAATTAAATTAAAACGAATAAAAGTAAAAGGATGTGGAAAATATGTGTATTGATTATATAGTATTCAAAATACGCACACTATTTAAAGCCGGGAGGGTCAAATGGTAACACTTACAGTTTGCTTCTGATGGTAATACACATCGAATATTTTATATTTCTTGATAATTATAATATTGTAGATCATTTCAATTATGATTTTGCTAATTAAAACATTGAATGACATTTTAATATCAGAACAGAACATTTAGTTTATTTGCCACTGAAGCATATATGCTCTTTGTAAAAAACAATAATGCAGTCCTAGATACACATAAATTCACATGCGTCAAAATAACAACAATTTTTTATGCATTTTACAAATATATGATTTTTTCGAGAATGTAATATGTAAGAGTAGGCTCTTAAGTTATTAACAAAGTTAAGTTAATGTTTAAAATCCTTTATTGATTGAGAAAAAATAATACAGTTAGAAATTATAAACAAAATTTAAATTCTGTGAAAAAAGATATTCTCTCATAAGGCTTTACATTTTCGGCTCTAAGTGTAAATGCTTTAATACATAAATAAGCCAGACATATCAATATAGATTTTCTAGTCTCATTAAAAAATTGTTATAATTGAACATACTTCTGTACACATCAAGTGTAATTCTAATATTATCATATAAAGGACATATAAGAACAAAATGTTACTCATCTTCGATTTCATCAAGTGTACACAATTTACATATTCTTTCATTTCTTGGTATGTTTTGGTGCCTACCAGTTTATATTAATAGAACATGAGAGGACAATCTCAATTTTGATATAATGTTTGTAAATTTCGAATTTTCAATTTTGTCTAAATAAATGGATCTTTCAAAAATGGGTTCAATTCCTTGAACAATAATAGTGATGAAGAGTCATTTACATCTGTTCGCCATTTTGAAATAAACTAATCGAGTAATCTATTGCGAAACAATTTTAATAAAATAATCGTGTAATCTATTGCGAAACAATACACTTAGGCTGTTAACATTAACCTATTATGAATACAACCTCACGTCATTAAACCCTGATTCTTGCAAAAGTTTCCGAACGTTTGATGTCCATGACTTAGAGTTAGGGTTATCACATCCTTCTTTGAATTGTATATTGACTAATGATCCTTGCGAACTGAGGCTAGAGGCTACAAATCAAATGTCAGGCATATTGTTAGTGATTAATTTATTGTTAGTACTTCCCTTACTATTCCGATATACGTGCATTGCAGTAGGTCAAGACCATTGAACTAATCAGTAACGTCGTGGCATGTTTGTTTCATTTGCGCTTATGAGCTACATGAAAAAGCTAGACTCTGGACATAAATGTTCCGTAAGATAATGGTATTCTACTACTACCGCAAACTTATCATAATTGTCTGGTTATATGTCTTACATTAAATCTGCGCTCTGTAGAATGTTTACAAGTCTTTATTTTCCTGTTTAATGCCCCTCTCTAGTCTTGTTTATACCATCAGCTGTCGATTAATTATTCATTTAGAATCACGTTCATGACAACTCATGCATCGTTATCAGATTCTAGATTAAGCACCAATACATTTTCCTCGTTTTATGTTCGAATGGATTCCCTGCTAGAACATACATCGATTGTCACGTGTTTCCAGTAGAAGGAAAAGAAATACCTGTCTTATTTAAGTGGTGTTATATGTGTTTAATCGGTTCACTATTATTATTGTTTTCTGAAAAAAAAAACATACTTTACTCTATGACTTTATATCTAGTCACTGTCAATATAGATTAATATAACATTATATATTCTAAAAACAATGGGAGTGTGCATATTGACCACTGTTCGTGTTAGCAAAATACTCAAAGACTGTCGACAGAAAGTAATTATTTACTATAATTCCAGACCGTTAATTGGTTTGTGTGGAGTCTTATAAAATATGTTACGTGTTTATTGTTCATATGAATATATTTTAAGGGGATACGGTTCTTTACAGTTAATGTCATTTGAACAGTTAACAGGTCATTATTAGGTTCTGATTGTCTTGTGATTTTAATTCCTTGATTTCTCTCGTATGTTCAAGCTGACTTATTAAGTATTTTCTTGTAACGGTCTCATCGTCACGATTGTATGTGTTTTACATGTCTGCACCATTGTATGCTTACAACGCCATTCTTTACTTAAGTAAAATGTGTGTTTGGATTACATACGTTCGATATTAAAAACCACTAGTACTTCAACAATACACGCCATATCATAGTTCCAGTTACTCTTAACGAAGGCATAACGTGTCTACCAATGAAAACAATATTTACTCGATACATTCAAAGTCAATGTACTAAGACATATCATAGATACACATGCGTTTCGTCTCAGAAGTATTAGCAAGCACAGAACGTAGGCGTGTGCAAACATACCAACAAAATTAATCATGTTAGAATTAATCAGGCGCTCTGTTAGTTGTCATGACTAGACTCATTAAAAGTCTGAGTCCTTCACCTTTTACATTATTGCCATTGGTGTTTGTATTAACTTCAAAAGGTTCAACAAAAACCATATCACATCATAACAATTCTTATCAAATAGATTCATAATAATAATAACTCCTAATTGCATTACGGAGTCGGCTCATTGTAATGCGCTCCTGACGATTATGATGAAACCGGCCCTTAAATGTTTTGGACATACTAGTCTATAATACAAAATCGTTATATATCGGAAGTAAAACGCCAGTTCTGAAACAAAAGGCAAGCTGACATAGCGGGCGTCTGTGAATGAAAATAGGACGTCAAATAATGTTTAAACAGTGACTACTAATTTGCTACAGTATTCTGTTCATCGAATAAAACTTATTCATATCGTATATTGTAAGAAACACAAGAAAACCATGTCCTTGTATTTATTGCAATGATATATTTAAATCTGTAGTTATACAATCACTGTAAAAGACCGGGTAAATTGTTCACTTTAATCTAAATATAAACGACACGAATACAAATACACTTTATTTTGATAATTAATATTTGTTCATGAGTTGAACAATTGTTTCATATAAATATGATTGCAGTTCCGCGTATGGCTCAACTGAACAACTTTTTACGAATAATTCAATTAACACATGAGTGAAAGAAACGTTCACATTTATATATTAAATATATTTTTTATAATCAAACAATGCTTTGTCAGTATTGCAAGAAATACATGGAGTACCCTTCAACTGAAACCCCGTATCAAAAAAAAATTGTGCATTTCATTGAAATTGCCCATATTTAATCTGTACACGTTTAACGTTCATGTGAAAATTGAATGTCAATTTGTCACTCCAGAATTCAGGTAGTACACCTGTAATCATTTCCCGATTATTTTTTTTGGAAGATCGGTTTACATCGGCTCATGTCGGTAAATATCGTAAATCAATTCGTGAGATGTCCGTTTTGTTCGGTTTATTATTTTAAAAGTACTATTCTTAAATTAAAACATGTTTTTTATATAATTCCGTAATAGATTGTATCGATGATATGCATATTTGAAAATATATAACGACGTCAAAATATGTTTTTGATAAAAAAAATGTGTAAAGAATTTACCGGAAGTAATACATTTTCGCGACAACATAAAAGCTAGGTCATCATGAATCGTAACCAAAAAGGACGTTTTACGAGTAAAAAACAAGTATCAAAGAAGAAGAAAACATTTTGTGATTTTGTGCTCATTCATATTCTGGGAATAAACAGAATATTGATAGCACAGCGTCCTCGTCGACGCAGGCATCGTGAAAAATAGGTCGGCGGTTAGTGGAAAGGGACGTTCTGCTAAATAATTTAATGTATTGTTCTGCATGTGGACTAAGACCTGTTCCACTGACATAACAATCCATACGAGGCGAATTACAGAAGGCACTGGGAGGTACGTAGAGTGCAGCAACATTGACTGCCAGTATGTAAACACTGCAGCGTATGGTAAAACCCACAGAGTCAATGAGAAAAATGGACTTGGAATTCCATGCTTTGTTGTCAACACAAAACTTGGAACAGGTAAGGTCACAAATATATGATATTTTTTTATATAATATTCACATTGATATAGACCTTAAGTTCATAGATGTAAATTGCGGGCATTATTATGATTATCTTATGGTAGTCTATTCACTCTTTACCATGAACATCGATATACAGTAACCAGAAGTAAATGTATATTGTTTTTTTGTTGTTGTCTTTTTTAAGATTTTGTTCATGCTATTATCTTTGCTATAGTCATAGTTGTTTCTGCATTCAGCAATGGTGGACAGTCTGGGTGGACAACATGCTGTCCACATTAAACCTCAAAACAATATCGGACACCAACTTAAAAACAATAGAACAGCGAGCTGATGAGGTGATAGAGCAAGTTGCGACTGAATCAGCCAGGATTGCAGCTAGCGAGGCTTTCTTAAATGAAATGACGTAGAAATCTATTATTTGGATTATCAGCGGTAACAGTAAATTTCTTATGGAAAACATCAAACTATATAAAATGTGTCATAGAAGAAAGTGTTGAATCCATGCTTTATTTACTTTCAGAAATTCAAACAAACGCTCTTAAAAAGGTGCTCTAGTGTTTTGTTAAATATAATTGTTTTGAAATAAATTTATTTATAATCACGTATTGCGGTACGGTTGTTGACCTCATGTTTTGCATTGCCGTCCGTGAACAACATAAATTGTGTGAAAGACTCGATTGAAATGTCCTGTCCTGTTTTGACAAACATCCATCATAACACTCCTCTAACCGACAATTGCTTGTAGCAACAATCCCAGATTTTGTCAAATCGACACGTGCGACTCACACGTAGCGCCTAAGGTTAACTCAACATAACGTCAAACACGACGTTAAATGCCAGTTCAAGTAAGAGCGTAGAATATTTAGCAAAATATTAAATAGTTTGTAGCATCAGCGAAATAATTGTTTAATTTGTTGTTATGGGTGAGAAGTGAGACAATGTGTCGTCAGCGCATTCAAATCGTCCGGGACCACTGAATTTGTATGTCATTAAACAAACGATAGACATCTTTTTCATACGATGATTTAGTTGTTTTTATCTATGCTTTTTGATTGGAGATAAAGCTAGCACATGTTTTTAGTCATGCATAATACATGAGACATCTCGTTGGTGCCCGTGTCAAATTATACAGGGAAATTTAACCAATCAAACGACGCGTTATCACACGAGTTTCAGTGCAGTTTGGTCATATTTACCGTAATCCGCTCAAATGATCCTTGCTTTCCAGACTTTGAAAAGTATCAAAACGTGAAATGTAATTTCATTTGTCTTTATATAGCTTTATTAACATTTTCTCAGCGATATTTAGCCAACCAGTTACCCAGTTTATAATGCAGTTTCAATGGAATATATATCGCGAATACTGGCGTTGAATATCTGTTATTGAATACGATGACCACGTTAATAAGTATGCGATAACATACCTTAAATCGTCTATTATTTGTTTCAACATATTACGATTATATATTATTATTTTCTTTATAATGTCCCGGTACTATGTGGATATTTAGCTAGGTATATAACAGTCGTTATGCGTAACTAGTCTTATGTCATGAATTAGATAATTTCAATAATTTAGAGTTAATACCGGTATATTTTGAATGTATTACACTCTCCAAGCCTTTGATTTAGTTATCACTAAGCCCTGAAAACTTATGCTGTCATTAGTCTGTCAGATGAAGTTCACTAAATACAAAGGCGTGTTTCGTTTTCTTGTTCGAGGTTTGTCAGGAATGCGTGCAATCTTAAATGAATGCCAAGTACGCAGCCGAATCAAAAGAAGTCAGGCGATATGACAAAAATTCTCGGCATACTACAGACTCTTTGACCAAAAGCGCGTGTTCGGTCTTCACGATCATTCTTGTTAGCTTATGTTAAGCATATCTACACCAAATAGAGCAAGCGTTTGAGTCTTTGGTGGCTAATCTGTTTTTGCGAATAACCTGTTCTTATCATGTCTTAAACGAACCTGATCACAAACCTTTTTGCTTCTAGTTTTGAAAACAGTAGAACTCACAGAAAGCTGCATGTTAATAATAAAAATACACACTTAATAAGGGTTGTGTTACATTTACCAAAACATAAGAACTTGAGCGGCAATAATAGGACAGACATATGTTCTTTTTGGGTATTCATACACTCATTGTTTTGCTTAAATTATGTTATAATGATTGTACATAAACGGATATAAAAACGTTTGTCGGGGTGGTGTTTGCATCAACAGTGTTGAAATTTAGATTAGATATCGATGTAATAAATAGTAACTAATAAAAAGTAAACTAATACATTATACGTACGATTTGCGTTGTTAGGATACGCTGTGTGAACAGATGTGTGTCTTACAAGAAATTGTGTGGTTACTTACAGTATTTTGCAACATAATTATTTTTTTATAATTATTTAGTCCATGCTTTTTCTTTTTATTTTTAAATAAATAAATAATTTCGCTAACACTTACTTAGCCGAAATTACGAACTTATCGTAAGGAGAGAAATTAATTATAAGAAAGATGTATATGAAGCCAATGTGAGCACATAAGATTACTCAAATACTCTGTGGACATTTCTTTAATAAACTACCCGTGAGGCTATACTACAAACGATTAGCATTCATTTGCAGACGCGGCAATTGAGCGATATATTTGAATACATACATCTTTCATCAAAGCGACGTAAAAATAAATCATCATATGTTGATGGAAGCTGGTAGACAAATCATGGACCGCAATAAAAATGCAATTCGGAGTACCACACCTTATAATTCGGAGTAAATAAGTATAAGATCATTGCTTTATCAATATGCATTGTAAGAAGTTTGGAAGACTGCGTGCCTCTATAATTCTGAAATTTCTGGCTTTAACTTGTTAGAATTTAAGCTGTTTTTACAATACAAACAGTTAGATAATCAATCAATTTGCCAGTTACAACATGATGAACTTATTTCTGACAATCGCAAAAACTGTTAAACTACAAAGGTTACACTGCACCAACTATGCGTGCGTGCGTGAGTTTATGGAGGTATGGATAGATGGATGAATGGGTGGACGGACGGATGTATATGTAAGTATGTATGAGTATATACATTTTTATATACATATGGATTTAGTGAAAGTACATGTTATTGTCCGGTAAAACTCTTAGTAATGCAGTGTAAAATTTCGATTTATATTTGCACATATGATCATCATATCAAGTAGACGAGTTGCGAGTCATTAAGAATGATACCGGTAGAAAAGGAATATTGTCTCTGACATTTTGTTTAAAAAAATATTAAAAATTGAATATAAGTTGTGATTTTCGGAGTGGTTTCTTGACACAGTTAACATCATAACAGCTTCAATTTAACAAATACAAACTTCGTTTATTTTGTAATATGTATTAAAATATCCGTCATACTTACAAGTGCATTATATTTTACCTAAGACAGTCTTCCATACAAATAAAGATGAGAGCACCCCTATTGTGCACCAACACTTGTTAGGGTATCAAAAATGTTCACATGTAATTTGAAATGGTATACTTTACTCTGGTTTATATTATCAGCGACATCGGGTCCTACCTAATCATTCAACCCTCCGCTGCAAATTTTTTGGTGGTCACTTAATGTATTTTAAATCACACTCGTTAATGACCAACGCCAGCCCACATTGACCACCGAGGGTCACTTGTTGTAGACAGTGTGACTTTCACCTGGTGAGTTCACCTTTCAGACAGCATTCACCTCAGACAGAGTCTTTATTACGAAAACAGAGAAGGTGTATGTGGTCAATTTCGAGTGGCCTGCTTTGCACGGTCACTTTGAACTAAATTTGAAACTATTTCGGCGAATAGAAAGAAGTCGAAAAGAAAGGCTAGCTTTGCATATCCGGCTCTGAGAGATGCAGTTCTAATGACCCCGCGTTCGTTTGTTTACCAGTGGGAAGCGGCTGTGTCATGCATTAATTGAACCACGAGCAAGTCGATTTAAGAGTAATCGAAAGGAAGCGAAGGGTGGTATTTTCGCAACTTTTAAAAATATGCTGTTAACATGTACGTAATTTCTTGTAAATAACGATGCCGGTTGTAGGTGAACATTGTTGTTGGTGGCGCCAACAAATGTCAATGGCTGTTAAAAACAAGTGTACAACTACTTCAGACATTTACAGCGCAAACTGCTTCAAACGTCAAGATCACACAATGAGAACAATTAAACTAAATATAATATGACATCTTTCAGGTCATAAACCATTATTTAATCTTAGAGGGCGGATAGTAACACTAGGTTTTTTAGAATTAAATTATAACAGTGTTTTATTTTTAAATACGGAATACATTTCACAACGCAAAGTTTAACCATAGCAAAATATATTAGAACAGACACCCATTTCTTCAAACTAAGTTCCCCAGGGCATGTTTCGGTTTTCATGTTCGATGTTCGACTTTATTTTTCAGGTATACGTGCTATTTTGCCACGAATGTCAACGAGGCAATCAAAAGCTAATGGCTAGTTCTTTCTTTTACAAAGCAACTAATTATCAGAAAATTAAACTTCCTATACAGGAATGATAAACATTCATGACCCCTATAATACAGAACATTCAAATGTAGGTGAAAGGCACGCCCTCGCCGTTATTGCACCTTTTTCTGATCAACAACCCTTTAAATTGGAACATGAGTGTGGCACGTGCTTTGTAACCCCTCCAGTATGACGTCATTAAACTTTGTTCATCACATTATGAAGGCCATATGGTATAATTCACTATAAATTAATTGCAGAACTCGAGATATTTTGACAGCTTTGCAGTTGAACAGTGTTTACTATCAACCGTACAAAGCAGCATTTCGGACCCACTTTGCAATGGAAAACGTGTAGCAGCTGTGGTCGTTACTCGTATGCGTTTATTCGGGCTCGTAACACGTTTATGTATATAAGGGAGTGTGGAAAGTATTTCGGACATCTTATATGTACTTCGGACATCTTAAATGGACTAAGGACATAACAATGTTCTTCTGATATATATAGTACAGTTCGGACATTTGCATTGTATTTAATGTGTAGTTGTTTAAAGGCGTACCTTTTACGCTGTGGCATTGTTTGGTCATAAAACGAGGGTTACAATCAAATCCCTTCAGCATATACAACATAAGGAAATCGGTCGTGTACAACATGGGAACGAATTCCTTACGATCGCAAACATACAACTACAAAGGTTACATATGTACATCGCAGCAGCACTAAAAATGTTAGGAAGCGATCATTCTTAAAGGGACTTGTTCACAGTTTAACTAAATAACAATTAAAACAAAACACACAATGCCATGGGTTCAAAAAAGAATGTATGAGTTTTATTCAAAATAACACTCATGACTAGGAAACATGTAATAATTATCATCAATCGACTAAAATAAAATCGAATAAAAGTAAAATAATAAGGGAAATAAGTGCATTGCTTATATTATGATTACATTACTCAGACGTTCAAAAGCTGGGAGGGTCAAATTGTAACACGTTAAATTTTGCTTCCAATGATAATAACAATCAAATATTGTATCTCTTGATAATTTTATTATAAAGGTTAAAGGTGCGGTTTATAGTCTGCTTCTATATACATATTCAGCCGACTTCACAATCAACCCCCCGATCACTGGGATCTAAGTCGTCCGTTTACATATGGCGCACCAGGCAGCCATGGCACATTGGCTTATGTCCCTCACAGGTACCCATTTATACACATGGGTGGAGAGGAGCAGATGTGGGACAAATTTCTTGCTCAAGGAAATTACAGTGGTCAGGGCGGGATTCGAAACCGGGACCTCTCGATCCCTAACCCAGCGTCCTACCATTAGACCACTGCTCTCACAATTATTATGTTAGACCATTCAAATTAATATAGTTTTATATAATTAATAATAATAATTATTATTATTATTATATATAATTAATATAGTTTTGCTAATGAAAACATTGTATGGCATTTACATATAACAGATAGTCAAAAGTTAAATACATCGTTGTGTGTATTTTTAAAAGAAAAGGTTGACATTTCTATTTCTATTTGACTGAAGTTTTCCGCAAACCAGGGCGAACATTAAAATGATGATTATAAATGTTTATTAGTATCTAAGATAATTCTTGGTTTGTATAAACCGGACACTCAGAAAATGATGTTTTGGTAGCATGGTATCTTATTACAGTATTAGGAAAGAAAACTGCACCCAATAGTTTGTTGCTGAGTTATAAAGTCAGTTTCATTCATCATGTTTAATGTGAAATCACAGGTTTAGTTCACTTCAAAACGATACTTGCGAACTGAGGCTGGAGGCTACAAATAAGATGCCCGGCATATCGTTAATAATTAATGTATTGTTAGTACTTCCCTTATATTCCGCTATACGTGCATTTCAGTATGCAAGACCATTAAAATAGTCAGTATCGTTGTGGCATGGTTCGTTCATTTGCGCTTACGAGCTACATGAAAAAGCTAGACTTTGAACATAAATGTTCCGAAGGATGATGGTATTCTACTACTACCGCAAACTTATTATAATTGTCTGGTTATATGTCTTACACTTAATCTGCGCTCTGTAGAATGTTTACAAGTCTTTATTTTTCTGTGTAATGACCCCTCTCTAGTCTTGTTTATACCATCAGCTGTCAACTAATTATTCAGCGAGAACCACGTTCATGACGACTCATGCATCGTTATCGGTTTCTAGGTTAAGCACCAATACATTTTCCTCGTTTTATGTTCGAATGGATTCCCTGATAGAACATACATCGATTTTTACGTGAAATAAAATGTGAACCCGATTTGCGTCTGCAGAAAAGGCACAAAAAGAAACTGATTTACCGCTATGAGTAGGCGAGAAACAATAAGCATGGGAAGAGAAAGCTAGAAACAATAAGCATGGGAAGAGATACCTATTTTATTAAAATGATGTTATATAAGGTTTATTTGGAAGCATATTAACATGATAGTATTATTGTTTACTGAAATATACCATATACTCTATGACTTTATATATGGCCTTGACAAGGTAGCTTTTATATAATTTGTTTGTTCTAAAAACAATCGGAATGTGTATATTGACCTTTGTAAGTCGTAGCAAAATACTCCAAGAATGTGGCTGAAAGTAATTAACTAATTTAATTCCAGCCCGTTAATTGGTTTGTCTGGAGTATTATCGAATATGTTACTTTTGTTTCGAATATGAATATCTTTCAAACGGATATGGTTTCATTTAGTTAATGCCATTGAACACTTTGCATGTCGTTAATAGGTTCTGATTGTCTCGTGATTTTAATCCCTGGATTTCGCTCGTATGTTCAAGCTGACTTAAAAGTATTTTCTTTTAACTGATCGACTTTTTTGCACTTCTTTATATTCATATGTAGGTTACATTGTGTGATTACACCCCTATGCTTTACGTAGGTAAAATGTGTGTTTGATTAACATACGTTCAATGTTAATAAAAAAAAAAAACTTCAACACTACACGCCATACTATAGTTCCAGTTACTATACAGGCATTACGTATCTACTTATGAAAACAAAATTTACTCGATACATTCAAAGTCAATTAACTCAGACATATCATAGATACACTTACGTGTTTTCGTTGTAGTCTAATCAAGCACAGAACGTTGGCGTATCCACAACTCCAAACATAATTAATAACGTTATAATTAATCAGGAGCTCTGTTACTTGTAATTAATGGACTCATTAAAAGTCTGAGTCTATTGGCCTTTTATATGGTTTTCATTGGGTGTCTGGATGAACATTGTCAACAAAAGTCAGATCACCTCATAGTAATTCTAAATAAATAGCTTCTTAATAAGTCCCCCCCCCCCAACCGCAACACTGAGCCTGGTCATTGTAAGGCAATCTTCTAGATTACGATGCAAACAGGCCCATATATATATATTTGACATACTCTTTTAAGTATCATACATAAACGGTATCTTTATGAAGTAAAATGATAAGTTTTAAATAAAAATATAATAAGGGAAACAGACATTGCGTGTGTCCATGAACGAACATACAAATGAACATAGGAAGACAAATAAAACGATGACAAGTGCTGAAATTTGTGGTCACTGTAAAAACAGGTCATCGTTTTATTTCAAATCAAATCAAATCAATATTTATTTATTGTTTGTATATCATACCGACAATAAATAAATATTGATTTGATTTGATTTGAAATAAAACGATGACCTGTTTTAACATATACCTGTTTTATATAATATTGCTTTTGCTTAGGTTGTTACTTACAGTAACCATCACGGTAACCATTTGACATACAAATGTACTGAACGAACATATGTTAGAAGACATGATCAGCCTGTTTTGTAACAATAAACCTGTTCTTACTAATTGCGTGTTTTTTGTTGTGTGCATATTATTCCTATTATAACTATTGTGAACGAAGTTATTCAGCCGTTTCTCGCGTACACTAACCAAATCTAAATGATTTACTCTTTTAGCGCGAATCAGTTTACTCATATACTCTTCTAGATTTTACTGCCATTTGACATCAGTCATTTGAATATTCTTGCACGAAATATGAATCAGAATTATTCAAGATCCCTTTTATACAGAACATTCAAATAAAAGGCACATAGTTATGCACTTTTCTGCACTGTTTTCTTTCATGAACAACCGACTTTATTGGAAAATATGTGAGGCACATTTTTGGTCAACTCGCAACAAAAAAGGCTTGATAAAAATTATCCTAGCAGACCTGGACTTGCCACAAGTACACAAATCATTGTGCAATATATGGACATTAAACGTGTCGCATGTAGTGCTGTATTCATTTCATTTGAAAATCTACAACGCAATCATTCTCCTAAAAATAATACGGAGAACACATTCCTGGCGATCGCAAACACTGTACAACGACAAAGGTTACAACAATTCACCAGATATGTTAAGTAGCGAGGCATTGAACAAGCCGACAAGAGCATACGCTAAAACACTTCATACGCTGAATTCTCAAGAAATTTGTGTAAAGAAACCTTAGGAAATTACCACGAATGCTACATTTGTATTAACTTTAAAAACATAAATATTCATTACAATGTATGTGCAGAATCGCCGCCGTAACGCTGTACCACATACCCAATGTCCCAGATTAATGGAACCAATGTAATGTAAAACTTTATAATTCATCATATCGCCTATTATCAATACGTGTGTTCGCTCAACCTTAGCCAGAATTGCATGCCTGTTGCAAGAATTGTGCACTTCCGAAGGAAAGTCTTGTCTTTATCTATCGCTCTACGCCGCCCAATACAACAAGTGGTGGCAATAAATGATGATAACCTGCAATAACCGTTACACTGTTTAGAGAAGCCATTGGGATTCCGTCTCTAGTGTTTCATCCTATGGCATGAAACGAAGATGGAAATATAAGCCCCATGTCTTGTCAACGGCTGGGTGGTCCTATGCTTAAACCTTTCCTTAACCCACGCCGTTAGTTAAGAGGTTTGCGCATTCTAGTATTTATTATTGCAGAATTATAATATTCCGTTCAAAATTGTACGCAGTTTTCTATTTCGATATTGCTATTTCAACGTTCATTTAATACTTTTTATATTGGAATTCAAAAGCAGAAATAACTTTGCTGCAAGATTGGTTGTGTTATTATAAAAATATTCCTTGCAAACACATGCTCGAACTCACACATCAAGTGTTTATCTAAGACACTTAAAATGGTATGAATTTAAACGTAAATGTTCACAAGAATTGGCACGTGCTGTCGCGAAATAGGTGTATATATTTAATAGGAAAGGACAGCGCGAGTATATCACGTGACCTGTTTTTAGCAGATGTGCTTACGTGCTTCCTTACGTATTTGAAATAGTTGTTCCATCATTAAATGTATCAAACTACTTTTTAAGGCGCGTTGTAAATAAATCTTGTTTCTAGTGTCTTTAAGTTACGATATTTTATTTTATATATTTTATTTTAAGCTACCTAGCTATGTAACTTGGCCTTTTCTATTCCTTATTTTGGCCTCTTTCTGGGAATGTATATGATGCTTTGTCTAAATATATTTTTTTATCAAAGACGAGATGTACTTGTTGATACCTGATCTACCGGTAGTTTCATTTCATCGTGCCTCAAACAGTTACAAGTATGTTCCTTTGGTTTGCATCTAACCATAAAGTCATTGACTAGAAATTATTCTCTTTTATTGTTATTTAATTTGAATTGTGACGCCATGAGATAATGTTGTATTCACATTTCAATGTTTCGTTTATAAAGCTGGGACAAGCGTGAGGTTTTGAGCTCCTTAAACCCGGTTAAATTCCAAAGGTTTTGCATTTGTCGTTCTTAATGGAGACCCATGTTTTATTCTGATGTGCGTGTTTGTGATGTATTTGTGTTGTCTGTCAATTACACGTGTCGTGTGTCATCCTGTTTGACAACTTGCTACTTTCCATAAATAAAGGACCAAATGCTATAATAAGATTTTAATGATGTATAATACTGTTTAATTAACTTGAATAACGTTTGTAAAACATTCGCAAAAAGTTTGCTTTATACTATGCACGTCATACAACAGCTCTGCAAAATACAAATAACATGCGTACGAGTGTACTAATGAAAATAGTATTTACATGCTATTATTCAAAGTTAATTAACACAGTCATATCATAGAAACACTAGCGCTTCTCCTCCGGAGTCTAATTAAGAAAAGAAAGTAGGCGTGTGCTGGACTCAAAGAGAATTAATCAGGTTACCACAGGCGCTCAGTTAGTTGTAATGGGTTCATTAAAAGTCAGAGTCTCTTGGTCGTTTGAGTGATTTTTCATTGGGTGTTGTGAAACTTCAAATGGCGTTTCGAACAAATCCAGAGCACATCTTAGGCAATATCACCATAATAATGCCATGCATATGTTTTACGTTATATATGCTAGCTCATTGTGACGCACTATTGGGGATAAGGATGTAACCGAATCAGTCGTGTTGCAACGGCAATGGCTTTATTTTGATTATTAAGTATGTTGGATATAATAATAAACTGAATTAGATTCGACTGAACTGTCGGCACTCAGGTGTAAATAAATGATATGTTAAAAATGAAAGAAAGTGTGCATTCTTAATTATAAAAGAAAAGGTACGAGTACAGATCATCGATTGAAATAAAACATAAACATACTTTACGTTGAATTTGAAAGAAGCAACCCCATGTCATTGTTATTTATTTAAAGTAAACATCAACAAAAAGGCAGGTTAGCACCCTAAACAAAAGAGTGACGTTTATAATCATTTTGATCATGCAATTTAATTACATTGCATTATCAGCTAACCATATAGTATATCCTACGCAATATTTAAGCGAGTTTCCAAGGACATAACAATTTTAAAGTTGGAGTATAATGTTTTGCAAAAATTCTTAGAATGTTGACAGCTGCAACAAGACGAAGATATTTCCGACATTTCAGACATAAGTGTGTCATTGTCCTTCACCATTTAGATACATTATTTGGCAACGGATTGTAGACATAATAGCGTTTGTGAAGAGTTGTACTTTCACACTAGCGTAAGTAAATATTATCCCGCGTCGAGCAAAGCAGGAAACTATCATTATTATAGTGAAAGACCATGACAAGCGCAATTTTAAAACGCTTAACACACAGAAATGTCTTAGCCGAGTCAAATGCCTTTAAGTAAAAATCTTCATGAATTTTCTAATTGAAACCTAAGTTAATATATATTTTCATTTTATAAGCTATATTCGATTGTGTTTCAGCTAGGTTAGCAAAAGAACAACAATCTATTGATTTATTTTAGCCCTCTTTAAATAAAGTATATCGTTAAATAAAATAACCCGTGTTTATTTTAACTTCTTAATCGATAAATATCTTTGGCATTTTAGGTCATACTGGAAATAACGGAAATCCACGCTGTTGCTGTGACGAATTAGACGTTATAGTATGTACGTTACATGTCCCGATGACCTGAGCTAAACCGGTCAGCATATTTTAATGCATTTATACTAAACAGATGCGACCTTTTTTCTCCTCATTTATCATGTTTTATGATTGGAGCGATCACGGTAAAAACACCACACAATTTTATCTAATCTCTGTTGATTGACCAACAACGACTCATGTCCGATAACTTAAGGAACACTTGATCTTAAGAGTCGTTCGTTTGTAATTCACGTACAATCACGGGAAGCGATACGCGTTTCATGTAAGTAAGATGATACGAGGCTAATGTGATTGCATAGTTTACAATATATAGTCATGAATATCATGTACGTGTACTTTCTTTAGTGACTAATCAAGAATTGGATGCATTAGTTTCTATTTTAATTTTCGTGTTTATTCAATTTGATATGTCCATGAATGTATAAAAGAGACTTGTTCACAGTTAATCATAATCGTAATTGTGAATCAAAGGAAGTGAGTAATGCGACGAAGACAGTGGTACACAGTTTACTCATAGCAAGATTTACACATATTTTCAGTCAGAAAGATGACATTTTTGAGCATCGAAACAATAGCAGTTTATTTAAGAAAAACATGTTTATTGACAGTTTTGTTTATCGATCAATAAACAACATTTTGGGATTCTTATGCGACGGAATTTAAGTACTCACTATGGCGTTTTTACGTACACTGAGAAACATACATGGTTACGTTTATGCGTTCCATTCATTTTGATACAAAGATGCACCAATCCCATATGTTTCTCTGCATTAAATAAAATAATGGGCTACAATCGGAAACATGAATGAGTCAACAGTCAGTGTCCTTCTGTCTACGCAAAAAATAACAGCACAAAGGCGTTTAGCCTCAACTATGGTAATAATTCTATTAGCGGCAATTATGGGCCGGCTAATATTTCTACGACACGCGACACGTTAATCGAATTGTAACATAATCTAGTTCACAAGCTATTGAGACACATAACTTTAATAAGAAGTTTGAACAACATAATTCCACAGTATTCGCGTGCCGATGATATTATTATCGTTTTATTGTATTTATTATGGGTTTTAAAATTCTTAAGCAAAAAGTGCTTGGTGACATTGCACTGTAAATTATGTTATCTATGTTAAATCGTCTTCATCATCTAAATGTGAGGTCGCATGGACGGCAATCCCGCGCAGGTGACTTAAAGTATTCTTTAACACAATCAATTATTACATCTCCCATGTCATGGGCTGTGTAATTATCATTTACAATGGAAGTGACAATGGCGTAGTAGCATTTATTATTTTATGATAGTCGAAAGGATTACAATACGGGTATTGTTTGTGGTGTTTAAGTTTTTTTTCCATATTTTATAACACAATTATAGCGATTTTAAGAGTTTTCGATATCGGTGATGTTATATTACATGTATACATATATTTTTGCATACGTGAGGTTTAACAACTGCCAAAAACATATGATAACTTAAATTGCATCTACACAGTACTCGCCGTTTTCGAGAACAACTTTTTCTTTTTATGCAACACTTATTTATACATCGAACAGCTACGCAAACGCAGACGCTAACAGAGCTCACACTGGTACTCGAATTGAAGACAAATTTTACATCAAAATCATGATTACCATACTAGCACATTAACTATCAAATATACTTTGATTGGGCACACGGATAAAAACTTTAATATAAGCTGATCTGTTGATATCAATGCAGACTTATCGTATGCAAATTGTATAACCATGTGGTCGTTTAATCACTCTTACTTTTTTAATAAAATATAAATGTTAATTCCTCATAGATTTTTCAAATTAATTACACACTTGTTTCGTTACTTTTTTGTAATATAGATGTGAAATGCCATTCATAAACTCATAACTTACAATTATGTACATATATGCATACATTCTTTTGAAACGCCGTTATTTAAAATGTATTTTAACCAAAGAACAAGGCTTATAAATTAACAGAACCTTCAACTGCAGATGCCCCTTTTCGATAGCCTATCCATGTGGTACATAGATTATGATTATGACTTTAGCGTATCAAAGCAGTGCACAAAATGTAGTAGGAGTAATGTCTCTATAACACGAAGACGTTTTGCATTGATGAAACATACTTAAAATTATACATGTAAGTTATTCGTAATACAATTAATTTTGATATGTTATAAACAAGTTATGCACTGCAATTTCTTGGTGGAATTTAAATGCCTGATATTTGCCATGCTCAATGTATTAAGCATAACCATTTATGGATGTGATTATATTACCTTTGTCTTATTGTCTTATAATGTTATGGTGAAGTTTATAATATAAACAATATTTACAAAGGTAAGCAAACAATAGTCCCTTAAGTCAATACCAATATTTTGTTCAGCATATTTCCTGATATAAACAAAAAAGAGGACAAAGATGACCCCAGATCGCTCACCTGGGTACGGTTTTAATGTATGACATGAGCGAATTCTCGTGTAGTTTTTTTTTGTTTTGCTTATCACGTCTATATTAACCACTTTGACCCTCTGTGTGTGGCGAGTTTTGACCACATGCACGATTTTAACAAAATATGTAGAGGACAACTATGCGCTGGTACATACCACATTATACAAACTCTGAGGTTCCAGAGACGATTATAAAAGTTATTTTGCCATATAAATATACAATACTACTGTAATCCCCGGGTTTTGACCAGTTTTTACCCCACTGACATGATACTTACAAACTTTGAACAGAACCTGAGTGTGATGTTAAAAAGCAAAATTTAAGTTTTTGGTTTCCAAGCGGGATAATATACAGATTTTCTTCTTTTTTTATATATCTCTGCTGACCTACGTATGAAGCGGACCAGAACGAGATGAACAAGTGCGAAAGAGGACCACCAAATGATCATGCCTCTGAAGATTCGCAGAAATCTGCCATTTGGTTAAACAAAATGTCTTTCGAATGGAAAGTTTACGCACGACGCAACACACACAAATGACGATCACAAAAACTTATCACGGGTAATTTGCGCTCATCAGAGCTAAAAAATAAACAACACACACTATAACGTATATTTATTTCTACAACAGAACTACAGTATACGCGATACTATGATAGAAGCGGGCGATGAAACCATTTAAAATGCTGGCCTTTGTACACGGATTTCGTCCGTTCACCAAATACGTCCACACTATCAAACCCGTGTTTTAGACCGTATAAAACAAGGGAGATAATCCGCTTCGTGATTGGCACAATCTCCATTTGTCCTCTCTGGTCGTTGATTGGCATCCACTGACACTTCAGAACCTCGTGATCGCACGGTACAATGTCGAATGGCGCCAATCTGCAGATGACGAACATGTCCGAACGACTAAAGGGTGTTCGTGCTGTTGTCAAAAGGCGATAACTGACTTAAATTATGAAATAACAAACACATCATCGTGAAATCTACTTCGTATGTTTGATTTACTTGTGCGCTTTCTTTAAAATAAATATTTTTTCGTATAAGGTATCTCTCCATTATGGTATAAATGTATACAACTCTCCGAAAAATAGATGTCAACAGATATAGTAAAAAATATCTGCAGATTCAGAGACGCAAAACAACAAACGTCAAAGTGACAGTCATTAGCCTTGAACTTAATACCAGTATGTTCGACCCAGACGGCCAAAGACTAACGGGACTAACGGAAAGTTTGGAGCGTTTTCATCGCGATTCAAATGAATGGAAACTAACAACTAGTAAAGAAAAATAACTGATGACAAATGAGTTCCTTTTCTTCTTAAATCATATAATGTCAGACGACACTGTCTTTTATGCGCAATGGAGAATTCATTAAAATGAATTGCAGTTACCAAAATGGAGGTGTTAAAGCACTGAAAGACGATGCTCTAGATTCGGCCAACGCTGTTGCTTGTTAGACGTTTCGAATAACCGGACCTTCCCCAAGTTTTCCAACCATAAACTATTTTTGAACTTGGCACGACGCACAATTCACGACTAACGACAAACAAAAGGCGATCACAAACGCTCACCATGAGTGCGTTGTGCTCAGGTGACCTAAAATCGTTATAGAAATAGATTAATTTTCGTAATATGAACGTGCTGTGTAAGTAAAATACATGCAACATCTGACGGAAATATGATTATGCAACTAGTATATTGCGAACTCCAATATTCACCTGCGGCCATACATTATAAACAATTTTCTCTGTCGCGACGCGCTTGTCATTTATTACAACGTCATTGTGTGGTATTTTTCAAGGTATGGTTAAAGACGAGTCCGTAAAATGTGTATTACTATTTCGATACAGACGGAGGACGAAGGCACAACACAGTAACATACGGAAACTAAAAAGATAAATTTAAGAAGAATGCAAAACTGTGTCACTTGTCTCGCATGTAATTAGCCTAGTTGTCATTTGCGTCGAAAAGGAAACCACTATGATGGCTATTCTGTTCCCATTCATGAATTGCATAAGTAAGGCGTTGGTCTTACCTTTCTGACATAAATTTATTGTAGAAGCAAATAAATAAATCAACAATTAAACAACGAAACTTCCAGTTTTTTAAGCGTCATATTTATGCCATTTATCTCCAACAACCATTCCAGCCATTGCGTACGAACACGAGTGGTACTGTCTTCCCATTGCATCGTTGATAAGAAATGTCGACATTTTAGTTTGGTTAAACCTCTTTTAAACTGGTTCTTACATACAAACGACTTATGTATAACTCAAAGCTGGTATTAAACTGTAGCAGCCTTTATTATAAAAGCACATATTGGCGCATTCAATAATGTTTCAGCAAAAAGTATAAAATAGTGGTCATTGAGACAATTGTCTTATGTTAGCTGAAATTAGGAAGAAAGTGACGAATTGGTAGAAGGCAACGAATATATTGAAATTAACGAATATGTAGAAAGTAACCAATAGTGCACATAACGTGAATATATGATGCTGTTGCACAGAGTTCTTACTTGGAAATAGAAAAAGTATTCTTTACATTATTGCAATAGTTTTCTTGTGCGATTCAAGAAAGTTAACACAAAGTCACTATAACAATTGGTGTTACACTGATTGGTTTGTTTATAATCCTTACAGATACATTTCCTTCGTTTGTATTTGATAATATGTTTTATTTTCTGAGCTAACACTGTGATGTTTATATTAAGACTGTCATTAATGTACTATTTTACGACAAGTTCGATGACAATAACGAAATGTACATTATTGAAATTATCCACTTCATGATTTCAATGACATAGAAGGCATGTTGTAAACTCATAAATGACATACGTATTCATATATTACTAATTATTTACCAGACCTTTTAAAACGAAACTAGTTTAAACCACACGCAAACCTGCCGAAAGTTGGCCTTGATTATGATTTCTTTGATGACAAAACAGACATTCCCACACTTACTCAAGACGAGTGCGAAATAACAATAATACGAAATTGGAGCTACATCAAAAGTAAACAATCCACGATATTGTCCAAGTAATCACTTTCAAAGAATGAAGACGAAAGAATGAAGGCGAAAAAATGGTCCGAAAAAACAAACAACTCGTTTAACAAAACTGATACCATTCGATAGCGCTATCGCCCGGTTCACATAGTATAGTCAAACAAATACATAACATGACTGTGATTCATTAATACGGGCAATTGTTTAATCTCACAAACGGCTAGCGGTGGAAGTCACACGGCGTTATGAATGGACTCATTGTCAACTCAATTACTAGTCTGTTCATTCAGTTATTTTTTCAGCGTCTATGCATGGACCTTTCTTCCCATAGACATTTTGACAAAACCAGACGGTTATTTAGGATAGACTCAAAATGAGACCTCCGAACTCATTCAACCAACTTATTGAAAATAAACTCAATTTTGGAAAGACAGTTGGACAATAGATTCTTGTACAGTTAAACACAGATTATGGGTAAACAAAAGCACACCGTTGACTAATCCAATTTACTTCCAATCTAAGGGCAACCAGCCTTCGACAAATATAAAGGCGGCTTGCTTAACGTTGCCCCCTTGATTATTTTCTTTTGCATTGTTTTTAAAAGCTTGATTGTTTATTTTTTGTATATTCTGATTCAGCCGCGGCTGTTTACTAAGCGTTGCAATTTGTATGCAATCGAATCAATACACGATGCGTATTTAAAATAGTGTGTGTTGAAATGACGTTTTTGTTAACATTTAGTGTTTGTAATATTTTACACTTTTCCTTAACCATCGTACACTATTTTGAAATATATGTGTGCGATATATTTGCATTTACCCATATAAGGCGCTGTAAAAGTGAAAACATATTCATTCCTGCCCAGTATTCAATATATGTGTGGCTCATGCTGCTACTCGAGCTGTCTCTTTCATCTTGATGAAGAGAAAATTATTATTATTATATTGTATATTCAGTCAACAAACAAGGTATATAGTTACACCGTGGCCAGAATCGCTTAATGACAATTTCAGATTGTCATCAGTTTAACAAATATTTAGGTAATCGATAATCGAAAATTGAACAAAACCAATTTGGATTAAACCACCCACATTTCGAACAATATTTGATTTAAGATTGGGATCGACAGTTTGTTTGTTCATATAGTTATTAGAGATATTTTACGCTTCAATCACATTTACAAGACGCCATAACATTAAATATCTGTCAGCAGCTACTCCGTCCCATAAAGTCACTCAATGTTTCGTGGTCTAATTAGCGAACAGTGTTGCTCTTGCGATTTAGCAGGCTGGTCTGGATCTACGTTGACCGCATATGGCATAAGATCCATTTTCGCATGACGCGGGTCATATGGAAGCTAGCGGATCCTTAGCTAATACTATATATTGGTCAAATATTCTACAAATGGATTCACGTTAAGACAGACTGTTTAACTAGCAAAACAATGGCTGATTCATAACCTTTTACGATGAACACAAAATTCGTGCACGAAACACAACCCATCTTATGCACGTACATTTTACTGAACGGACTTTTCCGGTAGATTGCATGGTTCCGACGTACAATCCGGTCAGGTAGTGACTTTTAACACCGGAGCGACCAATGGCCTTTGAAAACGCTGATTCATAACTGAATGACACAGTGACACCAGCGAACATTGACCCAGATTCGAACCTCGACAAATCACTTTAGTTAACCACACCATTCATTACGGACCATAACATGTAACTAATTAGTTAAATGAAGCCGAAGAGTAGATACAATTAATGTTTTTGTCAGTAATCCGAGTGCATGAGAAACTCTTTGATAGCGATGCGGCTGGTCGCACAGAATTTTAGGTCACTCATAAGTTTTCAGACAATAACATTTACTGTTAGGTGTTGACTCGGTTTAACATGTGAATGGTTGGAAATGAGAACGCCACTCACAATCTAAACCTGTTTAAAATTTCCACTAAACTTAATTCAGTTGTTTTCAGTTTGCTTGGGCAGATATCTGGCATAAATTCGCATAACATTGCACGTAATAAGCGCGACAACAATCGGTAACAAGTAAAGCTTTAATCGGTACAATAATTTATTTCAATTAACGAAATCATAAACCAAATAAACCAACTACTAAGACACCAGAACAATCCAACAGCTTTCGATATCAATTTCAATAGGTTTATCTGTTATAATTTCAAAGCCCACACAAATGGATAGAACTCATCGACCAGATAGTTCCTTTGAATATCACATGCATGTGTAGTGTCAAAGATAAACGTGTTATGAGCCGCGTCATGCGAAAATGGGTTTTATGTCAAATGCGGCCAGCGTAGCTCCGGGCCAGCCTGTGCAGTCTGGTCAGGACCTACCCTGTCCTTTATAAAGTCACGCAAGGTTTCGTGTTCTCAATACGGGATAGGGTAGTTTCTGATCAGACTTATGCGCAGTCTGGTTTATAGCTACGCTCGCCGCATAAAGCATCAGACCCGTTTTCGCATGACGCGGCGTAAAGGCGTTATTGATCATAACTTATCGCAGGCAGAAAATAAATGATACAAGCTTTTGACAACGCTCTTATAGAAATGATATCAATTAAAAAAAATGTATTGTGATTGAAAATATGACAGGAAACGATTTGTTCAAATTTGTTGTTTTACCGGCGTTATTCTGGCCTCCTGCTTTATGCGAATTACTACGTTGCTCCATAATGATAAACAAACAATAAACAAACCCTTTACGAAATAAGTATATTGATAAGATCAATGAAAGTGTCACCTAACATAAAACAATCACTTGTGTGGTAAAACAATTAAAAACCTACCCTGTTTATGCAATTAACCTTTGGCTTATGATTATTAAAAATACATCTATCGGCATTCTATGAAAGCAATCAACCTACCACCCAACTGCAAACCCCCTTGATTTTCGACATTAGATTTGTTTTCTGCATGTTGCAGGTCATTGTCGTAACGGTTAATGCGCAATTTAGTACAGCCCCAGACTCATTTGCGGATATCACATGACCTCGACTTGCACTTTTGTGCTTTTAAATTGCATTAAATTTCGCATCGAAACAGGTACACTATTCAGTCAAATTTGTCAATGCAGTCCAGCGAAATAAACGCCACAATTATGCTAACAAATGCGTATGCAATTTAAAAAAGAACTTGTTCATACGTAAGTTCGATTAGCATCTGCGTTCTTCTGTTACAAACTCGGTCTAATATGACAGAGGTGTTTGAACCTGTATACTCTAAATATCTGAAATAATGTTATCCGCAAAAAATGTCAACTAACTGCGCGTTTAGCTGTGGTGATCTCGCGAAAATTATGATGGATGTTTTCAGTTGAGAAAATCTGAAATCAGTTACACATTAATTTTGCAATAATATTTGAAGCTTATTATAAGTTCCAGTTGAATAAAAATGTGTCCTTAATTTAAATGCTTAAGAAAGGCACACTTCAGCATATTGCAAGTTGCTTTTCATTTAAGCCTCGTTTTGGGAAAACTGGGCTTAATGCATGTGCGTAAAGTTTCGTCCTAGATAAGCCTATGCAGTCCGCAGTCTGCACAGGCCAATCTAGGACGATACTTTCCGCCTAAACTGGATTTTCGCTATGAATAGACTTTCTTAAAACGGAAATACCATAACAACGGAAAGTGTCGTTCCTAAATAGCTCTGCGGAATGCATAAGCTAATCTGGACGACACTTTACGCACATGCATTGAGCCCAGTGTTCCCACAACAAGGATCTTTTAATAATCATTAATAATCCTAATAAATGCACGTGACCATACAACAGACACTGCAAGCGAAAATAACATCTGCAACCCTGTAAGCAGTGTATGTATTCGTAATAGCATCGTTAATGACCATTTGGACGGTTTCATGTCCTTACAGTGGTTTCTTAA
Organism: Dreissena rostriformis; assembly: GCA_007657795.1. Classification (NCBI taxonomy): domain Eukaryota; kingdom Metazoa; phylum Mollusca; class Bivalvia; order Myida; family Dreissenidae; genus Dreissena; species Dreissena rostriformis. Next base: position 276,065 of record VMBQ01000240.1, on the reverse strand, counting down.
AATGACAATATATTGTAGATTCGGACAGCAGAAGTGGCTTGCCTGTTTTTATACCCGTCTCTTCTAGAACTTCACGTACAGCTTCCGCTCCTAAAATTGGGGCCAAGAGATTATTTAAAGGAAATGAGCCTCGCTCTGGGAAAACGGGGTTTACCGTGATGTATGTGCGTAAAGTGTCGTCCCAGATTTGACTTGCAGTCCGCATAGGCTAGTCAGAGACGACACGTTCCGCATAAACTGAAAGTTTACTTCCTTTTTTAAAAATAAAATAAAATCGGAAAGTGTCGTCCCTGATAAGCCTGTTCGGACTGCACATGCTAATTTAGGACGACACTTTAAGCACATGCATTAAATCCCGTTTTACTAGAGCGTGGTTCACATATATTTGATCACGCATACTCATAACATACGTCAGTGCAATGAATGTCGATATTAATAATAATAATAATTTAATAGCAGTAAAGTTCTAGTTAGGTAATCAAAACTGTGAAGTGTACGGGCGTCTCAATTTCACTTAAAACAATAATACGAGATACTTAAATACTCAAACCAGTACTTAACTCATAACAAAGAGAAGAGGTACGCACAAATTTACATATTTATTCATTTGGTAAACTAAACAAGTATGGTTTCTAACCCGACAAAGGAAATGTGTTTTAAAGCAACCTACTTTACTTTATGGTCGCCATATTTTAGATATCGTATATCCGACTGCGGTTATTTCGATCATAGTAAAGTACTTGACATAACGGTGGAATGCTAGTTTAATATAATTTATTCCCCAATACGTCAGTGAACTTTTGTGAACCTGTTGTAGTATATGATTAGCCGCCTGGTGTCTGTCATTAAGTAAAGTCGGGAGGGACTCTAAGGAGGTCACGGACATCGTTCTCCGTTAAGGCGTCCGCATTGAGGGTTAGGTCGACATAGATGTGTAGCAAATACGAGTGGAGTGAGATGGCAAATTACTGCATAAATTATTGAGCCTCGCTCTGGGAAAACTAGACCTAATGCATGCGCGTTAAGTGTTATCCCAGGTTAGCCTGTGCGGAATGCCTAAAGAAGATGTTCGTTAAGAGGAGACGTGCTTCAAAAAAAAAATCCTTAAAAGCGTTTAGTGTCGTCCTTGATTAGCCTGTGCCTAATCTGGGATGACAATTTACGCATATGCATTAAGGCCAGTTTTAACAGAACGAGGCTCAATTAATAAACTATATCTATAAACTATAGACAATTATTCATAATACAGTGCGTACTCGGCTTGACCACTTACGCACATCTTACTTATGCAAACCGAATGAAATTGGAACATCTCGTTCACGGAGGTCTGTAGGCTTGATACCGAGATTGTACGCGAGGTTTTAAATACATGTGCAATAACGGATATAGAAATACAATCATTACATAGCGCCAATTGCGACCCTATGATTTTTATTATAAAATAAATGCATTAAAACTATTGTGCGCACAGAGTAATTATATTAAATACATTACGCATATTCAAAACTCTCAGATAAATTAAGACATCGTGTATAAGACGGAAAAAGCGTTATACTAAAAGATCATAAAATTGTAATACCAGCCAAAGGATACCACATTCATGGTTTTGATAATGTGATGCCCAATTTATCAGACACTAAAACCAGCATTCCCGTTGGCATGTTTCATTAAGAAAGGCGTTTAGAACAATTGACGAAACGTAATAGTAATAATGTTCCGTTTAACTGTTATTTAAGAATGTTTGTATCGTAAGTAAATTGAGAAAAATGCGCGTGGCTTGAAATTTGGAAATTTTAACATACTTGCCTTCACTTAATATGTTCTGGTGGCCATTTAAAAACTTATATTCACTTAAAACTGACAGTCACGAATTACTAGTAGTACATCAACGCGTTTTTTTCTTTCTACAGAGGATATTACTGCTGAATTAAGGGATAAAACAATTGCGACGGCCCTTATTGCGCACTACAAATCTTCTCCTTGATAAATGAATGTTTAAGTCTAAAGTGGTATTATGACATTTTAGGCATGACACCTTCCCCTTCCTAAAAGATCAAATTTTCTAAAATATTAGTCCATACCGCGGTACAACAAAATCAGTTATAATACATTCTAATGCAAAACTATTATTTACCTGAAACTTTATCACCATACACACCATGTTATTCAACGGTACATTGTGCAACATAATAATGCATCTTAGAATAATAAACGCATCCATATTCTGACCATACTAGGCCCAATACCTCCGATGGACATTTTACAGTGCTTCTGTTGGTATTTTCAATACAGCATGCTGACCATACGTTACGCGACTTTCCATCTCAAAACTGTGTCAATCTGACTGAAATCCGTCCAACAAATGGGTCACATTGGCATCTGACAATATTTGAGAAGAGATTTCGACGGGGTCACGTATCGAATGATTCGCCAATCTATCAGCACTCGATAAGATAAATCCGGTGATTCATTATCGACTCCAGCCAGACTGATGGTTCTTGTCTACGTAATACAAATTTACATGCGACACATTGCAGACCATTCAATCACCGTATTTTACCAGAGTTGCTATATATTGGCCAGACTATGGCTTTGAATGTTCGTGAAAGTGGTAAACAAGTGGTAGTCAGTGACTTGAGAAACATTGCTAAGAAGCTTTCAAAATATGAGCCGCGTCGTGCGAAAATGAATATTATGCCATATGCGCAAAGCTCTTTAGCGTGTGATACCTACACAACGCAGTGTAACAAGACGGACACACAGTCCTGATTCTACCCTAGAAGAGCACTCAACAGTATCTCAATTATAATCAGGCATTCAACTATCTTTAACTTAACGCACTTATTGTAGCAAAAGCCATATTTAATACTTTTTACTGCAATGAAACAATTGTACACATATTTGTACAAAGTACATAACGAAATTAAGTTCTACAAATATACATGCTCATAGTAAATAAATAAATAATTAGGGTTTAATGCAACAAATCTAAACTTTTGGCCCTCACAAGCGCTCGACACCGTGTCATGACGTCACTCAAAGATCGTTTAAACAAACATAATTAATTGCATATGGATTTTTCATAAATTGCTTAATTGCATTAAACCAGTTTACATGCAGTTTTAATTTCCCAGACAATTGAAGCCGAACGCATTCAGACCAGCCAAAATACGGCTGTATTGTTGTTCAACGTATTTATTTAGCACTTAATAATCAAATGAGACCACCCTACTGTTTACTTTAATATCATCTGTAGGTAGATTTCTAATTTCTTTGTGGTCCTCCGATACTCAAACCCGCGCCCATTGAGGACTGGTGCATACTTATGTATCCACGTAGATCGAAGGTGCGTGTAACAGTACACAGACCAGTTTGTCACTTGTGGTACGATATATACAATCAAATGCGCCAATAAATTCTGGAATGAGTGTTTGACTTCTCAACCGTTTAATGACTGTCTAGTTTAATTCCCCGGGGTGAAAGCGACGAAAGTGAGTACAGTAAAGGATGATTGTAAGAAGGGTAATGAAAATAATATCAACTAATGATGTCACAGTGTGCTATTGAAGTGTTTCACTACTAAACGTGTTAGTCGAAATTGGGCCCTATCGCGAAACAATACGAATGCTTTACGATGTACTCCGAAACTGGCAAGGTGCAACTGAGGCTCGAACCATATCATAGTTCCGCGATAGTAAGTTACCCATGGCTATTAACGTATGTTATTATCGTATTTGATTAGGACGTTAACGGCTTATCACACGTGGCGTTTCTAGGACGGGTTCATCGTTTCATTTTTACGACTTACTACAAACAATCATTGCACAGTGATCGCCTTCTTTGTTAATTATTAAGTGAAATAAATATATGAACTCTATGGTTTTCCGTCGTTTTGCCTTTTTGTCTTCTGGCTATTAAATTACACATTAGCCACTGAGCTTTGTAACATGGGCGGGATTCGAACCATTCACATTGCGCGTACAAGACACGTATTTAGAGCGTTCTACACACTCCCTCGTTTCTCGCTCTGGAAAAACGGGGCTCGATGCATGGGCTTTTGTGGAATTTTTCGTTTGAAGGAAGTCTGTTCTAAACGAAAATCAAGTCTAAAAGGAAAGTGTAGTCCCTGATTAGCCTGTGTGGACTGCACAGGCTAATTCTGGACGAAACGACACGCACATGTTTTAAGCCCCCTTTCTCCAGTGTGAGGCTCACTAATATATCACTATTGTGGCTATGTGATCCAGATTCTGAAACAGGTGGTTATACTGCGTACTTTATAAATATGTTCTATCCTAAATGATACAATTAAGTTTTTAAGATTTAAAGAACATATCGATCCGCAAGGCAAGTAGCAGTAGCAGAAGCAGCAGCAGTAGCAGTAGTCGCGAATGCGTATATTGGTGCAGATTGTCATTATGTGATCCTCGTCATGCGAAAACAAGTCTTATGCCATATGCGACCAGCGTAGCTCCAGACCAACCTGCACAGTAGCGCAGTCTGGTCAGGAGTTTCCATTTCCGCTATAAAGTCACGTAAGGTTTCGTGGTCTAATTTGAATGCGCTCTCTGCTCTGGAGCTACACGTGAGCATTTGACCCATTTTCGCACGACGTTGAATCATTTCATAAATCACCGACATATTTTGCTTCAAAGCAATGCCCAGTTCAAAAGGTTGGAAGGCAAAAAAACATTACTTCATTTTAAACAGCTAATAGTTATTATTACTAATTTTCAACGAGACTCCAATGCCTTTGTTAATATACACATGTTTGTCTTGTTTATACATTTACAAGAACATCCTCTGTGGTGAAGTTCATACATCGAATGATATTCTTTCGCACAGCAAAATTTAACTGAAACAAAACGCAGTTAATTGTTCTTTGCAAAATTACTCGTTACAATGAAATTCGTTTTTCACAAGACGTACTATTATTGATGCAAATTGTCATTGTGCCATAACTTGTGGTAATGTTATTTATTAACCGCACGCAAACTGCAGTCCATGTCTCGATTTAACTGCGACCTTTTCGCCCAATTTCACCGGGTAACGAAAAATGTAACGTTAAGAGGTCAACATGTTGCAACCTTCGTACTTTTACATACCATCATGACAAATGCCACTTGCGGTTCGCAAATGCACCCAAACAAGGGAGATAACTGTCTATCAATCCTAATTAATTGCTCTTCAATGTGTGAGGTAAGGTCTAGACGCTTGCCCTACCAGGACACTTTCAAGACTTTTAGAAACATATTCGTCATCTGTAAATCGACGTTATGTCACTGCTATATTCACATCTGGATGTACGACAATAGTCCAGACGATCGGCAATTTCTCTGATGTTCAACAATTCTTCTATTATAGACGACAAAGGATGGCAGTAGCTGCAGTATGAATTACTACAAGTGCAAAAAAAAACAAAAAAAAAAACATTTTTTTATCAGAATAGTTCAAGTATATAGATCAGTTTAAGACTAACAAGCAAATCAAATTTCGTATTCGTTGAGTTGTATCGCATATACTAGAACATTTATTTTCATTCAGCAAATGGATGTAAAATGGGTTATTTGACTTGAGGTTAATATTAAAGAGCTTTATTATAATCTGCCTAATATAGTCAGTTTTGTGATGTTAATTGTACAATGATTGACTACTTCACGCATCGCTATTGAGTACTTTTGAACAAATAATGACACTTCCTTGACGTAAAACAGGGTCTTACATCGACGTTATATTTCAAATAAATCTTGCGTAACAACTTTTGAACAAAACCAATGAGTATACGAATAACGTGTTATTGTTTAAATCGCAAAACTAAAAACAAATTATATAAAAACGATTATACAACAAATTGCAGAGCAACACATTATTTCATAATAACACAGTTCATTATACGTGTATAAAATATTTTGAAATATTATTGAAAAAGGCAAACCGTTAAATACATGAAGTATGCATCAAGAATTACAGATAACATTAATTGTATTGCTATACACGCTACATTTGTTTAAATATTTCTTCATAACTCCACAGTTCACTTTCACTATAAAAAATTGCAATACTCGCTTCTATTAAAAGGAACCCTTACAGATCAAAATAAATCAAGAAAACATTGCATTAATAATAAAGAATTGGTAATTTTTAATCGATAAAGTACACTGTGTTTCGTACCAAGGTATGGTAAAGTATACAATATATTCGCACCAAAAGGTTTCGAAAAATAACATATTTAAATGGTATTTTTTTACAAACGGAATTGCGTTAAGATAATTAAACAAAAATAAACCATTTCCTTCAAAACAGCTGATACCATATCATCATGGAGCGAATTATTTTCGATGGACAGGGGATTTTTTAAAGAAAGCAGTTGACAAATAGCGTAAATTTGGGCACGTCTTAAGTTTGTGATTGATTGTAACGGTTGTTAACATTTTGTTTTAATATTTACCATTTCATAATACCGGAATGTAATTTTCCAAGAAAAGTTTTTTGTAAATACTTAATAATACATCATGAACATTCAGTAATCAAACACACAAACCAAATCAACACAGACTACCAGTGCTACTAAAACATATAATATAATATCTCATTTTACACTTCGTTGTTTAAGTTTGACAACTTTCGTCCATAAATCATAAAAAAGAACGCAGATTCATGACACGCAAGATTTATTTGAAATATAACGTCGATGTAAGACCCTGTTTTACGTCAAGGAAGTGTCATTATTTTATGTTTATTTGGAAAAAATGCATTATTCATAAAAAATATTGCCACTAATATAAAATGTCGTCTGACTTAGTCAATAAATTTAAGTCATTTTGTTGCGAGGTGCAACGCCAGGGCCGTGACGGATTCAGCGAATTGTCATTGTAAGCAAATATACTAGCGAGAAAAATCTGAAATTTCCTGTAATCCGTACTTATTTCATGAATGGACAACTGCAATATCTAGTTTAGACAACAAATTACTTCACTGTTATATAGAGACGACCGATACAACAGCTATTCACACAATTATTAAAAAGAACCACACCATCCACAAAATAGTGTCATTTTTATATAAACGTACGTATTTCCTTTTTAAGTATCCGTTTGAATTAATTATCATGCTAATTTACATTGCTTGACTTGACACCTTGCAGAACAAACATTTTATGGTTATTGTTTTCTCGTAAAATTTATGAAGCGCGACAATTAAAATATTTGTTTTACTGTGAAACTGTTTTGTTTGAAAATATAAAATACACTTATTCACAATTAACTCTTTTTAAGCAATGTGCTATTTTCTGTCCATCGAAACGTTTTCGTTTTTTAATTGTAAACAGCTTAAGGTGTGCCTCTTCAATTATTTTCTGTATGGTGTCATGTCCATGAAACACGCACTCCTTGTCTTCCAACCCTTTCTAGGGCTCTTCCAATGGTCAACGTGCCGCTTTGAGGATAAACATCATAAGCTCGCAAGTTGGAACAATAATTTGAAAGAGAAGGGCTACCGTTTGCTGTGCTTCGAGAGGAGCCATGGTTTGAAAGTGCAGGGATACCATTTGCTGTGCTTCGAGAGGAGCCATGGTTTGAAAGTACAGGGCTTCCGTTTGCTGTGCTTCGAGAGGAACCATGGTTTGAAAGTACAGAGCTACCGTTAGCTGTACTTCTAGAGGAACCGTGGTTTGAAAGTACAGAGCTACCGTTAGCTGTACCTCGGGAGGATGCATCAACAACTTGTCGCATTTCTCTTCTTGGTTCACGACCGATTACACGAAAGGATCCAGAAGGAGATCGTTCAGCACTCGAACTTTTGCTTCTTTTGTTCACTTTTGGTAAAGGTGGCTTCGATGAAACCTGCTTTGGGGATGATGATCGTACGGGCATGCGAATACTGCGGCTTGTTTCCATAGATACGTAATTATCGTCGATAGTGTTGTCGTATTTGACGCCGTTGGCCGTTGGCGTTGTTTGACGGTTCATAATTGGACTGTGCGACCGCAACCTCGACTTTGATAGTTTCGTGTCAATCATGGGCACGCGTATTGGTGACGGTTCTCGTTACGTTGGTCGTTTATTTGCGGTGTTTTCTCTTGCATCCAAATACATTTATTAAATATCAGAGGTTTTCTCTGAAGACACTTGTCTTTGGGGCGACATTCGTCTTGGAGTAGTTGGGGAAACCTTTCGTTGGAGCGAAATATGCCTAGTAGAATACACTGGCGCAGTTGATGCGATTTGACGTTGGGGAGAAATTCGTCTTGAAGAATGTATAGCTGCCGTTGATGTGTTAGAAAATGAATGACGATTGACTCTGGAGGGCGATATGTAGCTCAATGGAGGAGATGTCGCCCATTTACGCAGTAGCCTGTCCTCGTTGAAAATTTGGCATTGTATGTAGCTGTCGTAGCGGTTTTGTCGTAACACGGTGGAATCTTAAGCACTTTGCAACTTCCCTGAACGATAGTGGCAGTTAGCCAAGCTTCTTTGATGGTTGTATGATTTTCCGTGTTTCCGCAAAACAGAGGCTCGCAATTTATTCAAATTTGTAGTTAAAAGTGAAGTGGGAGAGCTTGCTTTTGGTGCAGAACAAGAGCGATGCATCATTGACGATGCCCACCCAAAGTCTCTTCCTGTGTTTCCATATCTTTGAGAGCTGTTTGTATATGTTTCCAATGGCGCCATGTACCCACTAGGCTTGCTCGTGAAATTAGATAAACCCTTTTTAAGGAGGGTTGTAGTTTTCGGAACCGGTGGAATAGGTCCCAGATCAAGCCCTTGAATGAAGGTATTTTTTTGACAACGTCTCTGCCAATACTGGCTCTGGCTTTTTAACATGTGGTTGCATTGAAGATCTTAGTGCAGAAACAGTTTCAGGTTTGAAACTGTATGTTTCAATGGGCGTGAATGTTAGAAAATTTGATCTACCGTTATGTCTGAGGGTGCTGCTTTCCGAATCAGTTCGTTCCGCTGAACGGTGTAGTTCGTGTTGCGGTGAAATCGACCGTCTCACAAACGCATTAGGACTGGTTTTATGTGTATCGGTAGGCCAAAGTCCACTATCCACGTCCCGTGGAACAATATTTTGTTCAGGTCCAGACCATGTCTTGAATGGCTTTGGTGAGCTTCCACTCGAAAACGCATGGAACGATGGCTTTGAAACGGCCGGTTGAAATGTTGCTGATTTAGGCTTGAGACCTACTTCAGTTTTAAGACTGTCAACTTCTCTCTTTATGTAAGCTTGTCCTTGCAATTTTGATCTTGCGCTATGTTCACTTAGTGTTTGACAAGGTTTCAGTTCATAGTTCGGAGGAGAAACCTCGTCAGTTTTAGCCCGATGGTGAGGGGTTGCGTCTTCTGCATTATATACCAGAATTGTGTCATGAACGTCTGGATCTGTGTGAGAACTCCTGTCAGATATATCTAAACTCCGTACAAACCCCTACCATTTGAGATCAGTAACCATCTTGCCATTCTTTTCACTATTTGACAAAGGAATTTCATCCTCATTTGGCGGATGTGTAATAACCATGTTCTGAAGTATTTGACTTCCGTCCGGAATGATATCCAGCTTTGTCGGCGTTTGGATGCCAATGGAACGCGTACGTTCTGCATTGTCAGTGTCATTGAAATCATCCGGTTCACACACGGACCGCGGGATTTCTTCAGTTTTTTCGTTCTCAGCATACTCTTCGTCTTCTGCATCAGCTGTTTGGGTAAATGCTGAGGCATACTTTTCAACGTCTTCTTCGCTCGTTTGTGATAATTATGTTTGAATGGAGATTGGTCCTCAGCGTCAACCTCTCTGGTTTGTGAAGGATTATGTCTGAACTGAGACGGATTGTCTTCCATTTCGCGTGTTGGGAAATCTGGTGACTGGGACCTGATACTTTCATTGTCGGAGTCGTCTGTCTGAGTAGCGTCATGTTTAAATCTTTCTTGAGGTGGTCGCTCCCAGTTTTGCAATATCTTTTCGGCGTTTGGAACTACACGTGTAGACTCCGTCATCGTCCCCTTACTCTAATATTCCTTGTTTTCATCTCCACTCTGTGTTAAAGATTCGACAGCAGAATCAAAGTCAATAACGGGGCGAGTCATTGGCGAAAGTGATCGAGGGCCAAACTTAAGTCTGAATTTCGTATAATTCTGCTTCCATCCGGGACCTTTTGTGGCATCATTCCTGTTTGTGTTCAATCTGATTTTACCGAGCTGACTGTCACTGCAGGAAACTGAGTTGATATGGTAACATTTTTAGTCCCCTTACTGTTATTGTCCTTCTTTTCTTCTCCAGTCTGGGATGACGATTCGACAGTAGAATATAAATCAACAACGGGGCGATTCATTGGCGAAAGTGATCGAGGGCTTACATCAAAGTCCAAATTTCGTATAATTCTGCTTCCATCCGGGACCTTTTGTTGCATCATTCCTGTTTGTGTGCAAGTGGATTTTACCGAGCTGACTGTAACTGCAGGAAACTGCGTTGATGTGGTAACCGTTTTGGAAAAGAACATATCTTTGCGAGACTTCCTTGTGGCGCTCGAGGTAATGGTGTCATCTGAATGTATCTTAGTTTGAACTGGAGATGGGGCTCTGTATGCGATGACTTCCTCTCGAGGTGTGTTAAATTCTAGCTTTGGAGCACCGTTAAGGGACCCATTTCTAGGGGTCGATGCTGCGGATTGGTATGGAAGTGGCTTCGTTTGTTCGAACACAGGTTTATGCGGAGTTGCAACAGTTGTTTGTGTTCCGACGCAGGGGTTTGGATCATCAGTTTGGCAGGCGTCATTCACGTGCAGTTTTGTAAACATCGGAGATATGTCGTTGTCGCCATCCTTTTCCGAAAAGCGCACATTCCTCACGCTTGAGGGTGAGCCTTGTTTTGGGCTCGGGGAATTGCTGCGTAAAATGGATTTTGTCGGCGGCGAAAAGTCTCGATAAGAAGAAGGTGGGATTGGCAAAATCCGTGGCTCATTCAGATGGAGTCTAAGATCATCATCACAGGATGGTCTAGCACATCCTTTCCTCTGTATCTCGCTGGTTTCACTGACGACAGGTCTTCTCGCCCGACACACATTTATAAATTCACATCCATACCACTGCCCGCATATATTCCATATGTTCTATTTTTGAAGCTTGCATTATATCCATGGGATGAATTGAATTCAACATTTGATATTAGACGACCTTAATTATGTTGGCAAATATTTACGTTATCATATTTATTGAGTAAATTTTGGTTCCGTATGTGTTATGAGCTTACATATAATTTCTTTACTCCAAACGCGGCACCAATACTTAAATAAGTCGCGTCCGTTTTGTTTGAAAAGTGTTATGTACAGAAAAAATCGGCGAATTTCCGAGTTTACGTTAAAACAAATGTACTGTCTGTTTTGTTAGCGTATAATATAAATAATAATTGTTTGCAATATTGATGATAATTTGGGAATGTGTATGGAGTCTAAGTGCCAGTAATTATTGATATTGAACATTGTTATGATTTGTTTTACTACGCTCAAATGACAGGATCATGTAATTTAAATGCGAGGGTATTTAAAGTTTTGTTTATAACGTTTTCAATGACATTGTTCGTAATATTCAATCATGGGGATGTATAGATTAATTAATTGAAGTAATGGTAGTTGGAGTGGAAGAAGGATTGTTATTGTATCGGTAGAAGAAGAAGAAGTAGTAGTAGTAGTAGTAGTAGTAGTAGTAGTAGTAGTAGTAGTAGAAGTAGTAGTAGTAGTAGTAGTAGTAGTAATAGTAGTAGTAGTAGCAGTAGCAGTAACAGTATTAGTCGCAGCAGCATCATCAGCAGCATCATCATCAGCAGCATCAGTAGCAGTAGCAGCAGCAGTAGCAGTGGCAGTAGCAGCAGAAGTAGCAGTAGCAGCAGCAGCAGTAACTGTAACAGTAGCAGTAGCATCAGCAGTAGCAGTAGCGGTCGCAGCAGCAGCAGAATCTTCATAATAATAATAATCAGCAGCAGCAGTAGCAGTAGCAGTATTGGTAGCAGCAGAAAAAAGGGGTAGCAGCAGTAGCAGTAGCAGAAACAGTAGCAGCAGCAGTAGCAGTAGCAGTAGTAGAAGCAGCAGCAGCAGCATTAGCAGTATCAGTAGCAGTAGTAGGAGGAAGAGTAAGAAGAGAAGGAGTTGACTATTCTATTTTGGAGGATTCACCTGAAAATTGCTAATAACATTTCTCTCATAAAATAGCAACAGACAGAGTGAGTATATAGTACAGTGTTTCTTGTAATCGCTTGCTTAAAATATCGCAAACGAAAGACTGATTAAAGGCTCACGTGGAAGTTTCAACAAGCTTCTCGTGCTTTCAGAATATACTTCCTAGGCGGTAACCAGGTCACCCCAACAGGTGCAAATCGTCGTACCGACAGAGTGATATTTTCCACGTTATCGTATAACGTGTAACCGGGTGAAAGTTATACAGAAAGTTTGACCTGATGATCGCGTAAAACGTTCCTGACTCAACGCTTAACGCTAGGAATGGGATATGTAACGTTTTATGGTGTTTCATGACACGGGTTTAAGCCATATAATTGTTGAACTTAAACATTACAATAAACATGTTAAAACTATTGAAATGTTGGTGGTTAAAGAAACCCAGCGTAATTCTCTTCCGTCGGTTTCTAAAATGACCAAACAACATTTACTTCAGTGTTTCATATGAACCAAAGTGAATAGTTCAGGAACATAAAGGAAAATTCTTACTTATGCTTCGTTGCTGTAACTATAGAAACAATGATTGTGTTGTTGTTGTTAATGCTATTGTTGTTGCTGTGGTTGTTGGTGATGACCATGATGAACATCACAATAGTAATAATTATAAGAGTGATACGTTATTAATAGTATTTTAATCCGTAATAATACATGGACAAAGTTGAATTAGCAATAATATTCTCAAAGTAGTTAAAGTATCAGTTATATGAATATTTGAGTTTGGGTGCGTGTTAATGTTTAAATGATGTGCCATTCAAAATTAGCGTATGGTATATCTCCATTTATAATATGTACGCTTTGACGTTATCGATATATTCAATTAAAACAAAATTAAGATTACAAATAGTCAATGTTTATGTAAAAAGTGACCTTTACAGTCGACTTGGTTTAAGTAAAGCACGTTATACGTTAGATTAACTTCGTTTCAAAATATTATGATTAGTTGTTTTGTGTGTTTAATAATAAAAAGAACGTAATTCATTCTCGTACAGGAAATCAAATATTTTAAAACAAGATATCAACGATTGGTTTATGTTGAGACTGGATCACCATTTTGCTCACCTCACGCAAATGCAAACACTATTAAATTATCACTAAACAACTGTTCTGAAACATAAGCACGTAAATGTTGTTTTAGTGTTGATCATATAAAGGTCAATTTACACAAACCCTCGATGCTTGTATTGTCTTCGGAAAGGCCGATAAACGTTACACAGACAGCTGGATTCACGGAGGTTCATATTGTATAACGCTCTGTGCCTATTATAGAAGCACTTGGGGCGTTGGTCTGGGTTGTCTTTTATTCCAATGTTCTTTGTCTTGTTGTGTTTTCGAAAACAATTTACGTGTTGTTTTCCTATGGTGCATCAGGGAATTTCACTGTCCTTATAGTTAATTACACATTAGTTAGTGTATATGCCATCTATATGTTATTGCTGTCCGTTCCTATTCGTGTTAAAAAGGGTAAAATAATGATTTCCATATGCATGTGGTGCATGATATATGATTTCAAGTTAATGCAATTTAGTGTAGTCAAGTAAACTATACAAACACCATAATAAAACAGGCGAATCATTCAACAACGTATACGGCTGTTATAATGGTTTCATTTACAACTGTCAATTATCTTCTTAATTCTGGTACATTTCGCTAGGTTAACACATACACAATGAACAATAGTCGATTCGTTTGTTGACGTTCTTGGTAAATCGAAATGATTGTTTTAGGTTGTGTTTTGTTTTACAGAAATTTAAACAAAATAATTGAACATTGTTATGGAATCCATACTTTTTGACGTACTTTATTACAAACATAAATAATGTGTTTTGTTGATATAAATGTAACGCATAAATTGTAGATGTTGTTACACTAAGCGCTAAGCATGTAATCATTTAATCAAATTTGATATTCAAAATGACAATGAATCTGTTGATCACTAAGGGGATCTGACTTAAAATGATAAATTAACTTCATTTTTAGATAAGCCATTATCGTCTACGTGCACCATAAGATGTGTAATTTCAAATAGTGAACTTGTAAACAACAGCAGACACACAGAAGAGTAAAAACCAACAATTATATGATAAACATGTACAGACGTTCATGGTGCGTGTGTTGTAAATATCACTTTTTTTGCAATTTGAGAATGCGTGTTGTTGAAATCAACCTTAACCCTTTGAGCGCTGGAACCGGATTTTGAAGGCCTTTGCAAACAGAACGTGGCGTCTCATCAGGAGCCAAACTGTTTGTTACTGTGATAATATTCTTTGAAAAAAATCGAAGAAAATGCTAATTTAAGAAATTCAGCAGACGATATTTTAGCAGACGACAAATTACCCAGCATGCAGAGGGTTAAAATGAATTAAACGGCGTAATTAGAAATTGGATCGCAGTCGCGCAGTCTGGTCTGGGGCTACCCTGTCCGCTAGAAAGTCACACAAGGGTTCGTGGTCTCATTAACTGACAGAGTAACTCCAAACAAGACTGTGCGAATGTGCAGGCTGGCCTGGAGATACGCTTGCCGCATATGGAATACAACCTATTTCGCATGACGCGGGTCAATTAAATTTACCTTTGATATTTGAATGAACTAACATTCTGTAATACAGTGGAGACGCTTGTTAAGGTTTCAATATGGAGAGAATGGCTGATGTTAACTAGTTGTCGAACAGTGTTTAGTAAACAGACGAATTACCAGCTTTTATTACGCACACGACTTTACAAAAAGTGAACTTGTAAGGAACATTGATTTACTTTATGAAATGTGAAGTCAATTATACCACAACTATGCATCATATTTAAGATGTGCATACATAACTAATTTCAATACACCTAAAACTTTGATTCGGCTTGTTATAGACAAAAAAGGCTGATTGCATTGGTACTATGTTGATTGCTGAATTGAAATAAAGTAACAACATAGTTTTGTGGCGTGTTCTGAGAAAACTGGGCAAAATGCTTGTGCGTAAATTGTCATCCCAGATTAGCCTGTGCAGTTCGCACAGGCTAATCAGGGACGACAATTTCCGCTTTTATGGAATTTTTCGTTTAAATGATGTCTCTTCTTAGCGAAAATCCAGTTTAGGCGGAAAGTGTCGTCCCGGATTTGCCTGTGCGGACTGCATTCATACTATTTCATAGCCAATCGTTCGATAAATTAACGGATAACGAACGACGCATCAATCACACCCTGGTAGAGGTATAGGGTATAAAATGCGCATCTAGATATATCGCCATTCCAGCAGACAGATATATGCATTAAACACTTTGTTTGCGGGAAAGTGCCGTCTGGAGACCAGAACACTGGCAGATCATTTCGTCTAAAAGCTTTATTTGTCATAGAAATCTTGCATTTTTGCGAGACCAAACCGACTCATTATCACTTGCCTGGAAGTAATTGTCATGATAACGCAATCCTACAAACGTCTGCTTGACTAGGGGCGGGCGTTGAGTCAGACACAATTAACATATACCCACAAAAGCGACGAACACATACATGGCCGTCTATTGGAAAGGTCGTCAAACTAATAAAACATGGACAGTGCTTAAAGAAAGCGACGCTTTGATAGTATGGTAAACAAGGGTTCAAAACTGTTCATTAAGTATGTAATTAAGGATTGGTTGTCCCCAGGGATATAGAGATAGATAGACCAGAATTGCGAAGTATGATAGTAGATTATCAATGCTTACGAAACAAGTTAGAGTATGAGTAATGGAAAATACGTAAGTTGGGTGTCCAATTGGTGTATTAAGTGTCTGATATTATGATGTAATATGCTGAATCACACCATAACTGTGGTAACATATGCTTGGCAACAACGTGGCTCTTTTATTTTAATTCGATTTGTAGATCAATTGCTTCATTTATTAAAAGATATAATAATGCTGTCATAAATGGACGCCGTTAAACGTGCGCTAAAAAGTTTAACATTCTTTTGAATAATCCACGTCTTTTAAATATACAATTGTATAAGGAAAAACAAACCATTGTCTTATATTGATTTATTGACAACATAGTAGTAATTAGAACATTCCAACAGAGATGAAAAGAAAACATATGGTTTACAAATATATGTTTTATGTTTTAATAAGGCATTAAGAATGTATGTAATAATGTTTTCTCAGAGCGCGGCTCACATGCAATAATAACCCAACTATTAAATGTTATTAACACCACTTACACGTCCTAACGTTACAATGACCACGATTCCAAAGGATCAATCGATCTTGTTAATTAACACGAAACCGACTGTTGTTTTTTTAAACAGATATATGTACATAAAATGTATCTGTATTCTTTTTTGATTTCAGCAAAAAAGTTTCTCTTTATTCCATGACACTGTTTGTTGACATAATAACGCACTAATAAAAACGTTATTGAAAGGGATGATTATCGGCTTGAAGTTAATATTTACTCTACAGAAACATGGTATTTTCAGTGTATACACGAATTCAATACCATGCACAGGATCCGAATTATGAGCACATATTAATTGCTTGTACCTTACGGACTAAATCCGTTATATTATATAGCAGTTGTAAGAAATATTTACACACATTTATAAATTGTTCTCAAGCGTTATAACACAATTTCAGATAACTGTTTAACGTGTGCCACACAAACTTAAAATCAGAGCAGACATAATAAACGCTATCGCTAGTCAGCTATATTTGGTGATATGAAACATACTAAAAATATGCTGAGACATTTTACTGGCGCATTTAATCGACTTACAAATAACTTTGATACATTCAAAATGGCTAAAACTGTTTAAAAAATTGAACGTGAATACTGCGTATATCAATCAAACGTTTACAGTCATGAACATAGTTCTTCATCTACAAATTTAAGCCAATTATAGGCTCGATGACACAAGTTTCTAAATGAAAATTTCGTGTTTTTGCTACCAATCCAACAGGACACTTGACCACATGCTGACAATACTGTCTTTCATTTTTTTTTGTCAGGGCGTTGTTTTTTACTGAACAACCTGTGTCTACATGTAATGAAATAATATGGCAAAAGAATAGTCATGTTCAAAATTCACATTTTCCACTATACCATAATCTCCTGAACGAAAATTCGCAGTTTTGTTCCATGAATGAAAACAAAAAATACGCGATATTTACTACATAAAATCAAAATATCGCTTAGACCTTACTTATGAATGGTTTACCCCCTTCATATATTTCGACAGAAATAAACGTCAACATTTTCATCGGAAATGCTCTGCACAAAGTAAAAGTCGTGTGCGGCAACACAGTCCGCGTCGCGTCGAACCCTGACCCGAAGTTTGTGCATTCAGCCTAGTGACCATTTAACCTTATAACCTTTAAATCGCGACGTAAAGCAGCAGTTGTAAGTATTAACAGTCTAAATGGTATTCATATAATAAAGAACCCGTATCGCCCTTTTTAAGTTCTGTCTTATTGAAAACCGAAACTTGAGCGCACGTCCTTCAGAATTACAGTATAGCATTGAATGGGATTTAAATAGATGTTTCAATGCAGAACCTATACTTAATAAACTGTTCACTTAATTAACCATTACAAAGCATAGCCGGTGACATCGTCTTGTAATTTACATACTGTTTGGGCCACGTGCGCGATATTTTACCTACCCATTCATCGCTCACTAATAAAGATGCCTTCAACCTAGCAACATTTCGTCGAAGACCCTCAGCAAATTGAATTAGCCTTTAAAGCAAACCAAATTACGATTTAATCTCCGTTAGATGTATTTTATTGCGATATGTGTCTGCATTTTGCGACCTCGCTCGTGCGATGATAATTTACCGACGAGGAGTGAAGAGGTCTAAAGATGCATGTCTAATCCAGTATATGATCTTCCAGTTGCAAACGGCCCCGTGACACTCATAACAATTTAATCAGGGCAGTTCGAAACTAGTGGGTGGTTTGTACTAGATCTGTAATTAAAAAATTACATACTCAATAATACATGTTATCAAAATCAAAGGCCGTTCTGTATAATTTTTTTAACAAGTTGCTAGTTTCCATTCTGTTTTGTTCCAACTAATATTCAGAAATAAATTGTGGAAAACAAGATTCATTCATACCATTCATTTGCTCCGATAGATCTTAATAATTATTTTGTATTCAAGCGTCATGGATGTGATCGACGAAAATCAACGGGATAAAACGTGTTTAGGATTAAAGAAGTCAAGCCATAACAAGAACAAAACAATTTTGCCTAAAAACAGCTTTCAATTTCATTTTCAGTAAGCGTGAACTACAATGTTACAGATGTTAGTTCATGTCGAAAAATGTGCAGAGCTCGTTTCTATTAAGAACGTGCGATGATGCGGTCGAGATTTTAACCGAAGCCGAGCCAGTGATTGCCATGTAATCAGGCTTAATTGTTTACGATACTGAGTAGAGTTTACTTCATAATTTTTATTTTATAAACATTGGCGAATAAGATGTAAATATTAGCTAATCTGCAGAATCCCATATTAGACATATAAATGTAGTTAAACTCGGGTATAAAGCAGCTCTTCACTACAGCCGGTACCTGAGGTCTGGAAGATGTAAGATATTTTTGTATTGACGGAGAATTTGTTTTAGAGAGAATTTGCAAAGTGCGTTTTTCATATCCATTTAAGGAGGAAAATGCTATGTTTTGTTAATTTGCTTTTTTGCCGTGTTTTTGTATATAGAGTGCATAATTTCGATTATTAGTCTAGACTAAATGAAAGAAGAAATAATATGCACTGGAAATCAATACACGTGCAAGTCATATTCGGTTTAGCATATGAGTCTTGTTCTAGAAAAACGGGGTTTAATGCATGTGCGCAAAGTGTCGTCCCTGATTAGCCTGTGCCCATTTTGCCCAGAGCGAGTCTCATATTAGCAAAATAGCGTGTCACAAAGGTTTTTTACTTCCTCATTTTATTCGATTGTATTGACAATGTAATGATAATGAAAACTAGTCTGAAATGTAAGTAATGTAAACTACCGACTGCAAAATTGTGATTACTGCGAATACTTAATTAGCAAACATAGTTCGGTAAATTTTCGTAAAAAGTAATTAACGCGTACATGTATTTTCAAAAAGACCAGTTAAACTTTTAACTAACACTTTTTGAAATACAACCTTAAATTATAATTTAAATAATACCTTAAATGAATCATACATACAGGTCTTATTATTATACCTCGCAGTATCACTTTATATCAGGCAGCCCAATATGCATTTGTTATTGTGAAGTTACGTCACAGTTACGTCAACAATATCATTTGAACAGATTGAAGTTCAAAATCATGTATTGGATGGGGTCGTTTTATACATAAAGAACACATTCCGAAAGGAATACACTTTTCAAAAACATGCGACGCATGTAATAATACTGGACGCGTTGTAATCACAGATTCTGGTAGACTTGTGGCAGTGCTGGTTGTCGTAGAGGAGTAGGGGCTGTACTCAATCCTCGACCTGGGGGCAGGGCTGATCGCAATAGGGCATATAAGACGGGGGCGGAAAGAAGGGGTCAAAGTCGCAGTACTACCGTTGGCAAGTGGTTCCCGCCGTATAGCGGTTACAAAGAGCTCGAGGATTCACGTTTGCTGCATCGGAGCGGAGTGCATGTACATACCACGCCAGTCTTCCGCGAACACTGGGCCAGTTGTGTTGTAATACGGCGGACCGTCTTTGAATGTTGTGTTGGACTTTGGAATCGGCGTCAAGTCACAAAGGTTACACTTGATATTGGATTCAATCTGAAAGTTGAGGAGATCCCACATACGTCGCTCCTTTATTGGGTCCAGCTCGTCAATCATCTAGTGGGGGTCCCTTTGTACATCAAGGCATCATCGTCAGAGTCTGCTGTGCAGTATTTCACAATAATACCAATCGCGTCAAAGCGGTGCTGGAATACTGCATTTGCAGTCTTGATCGCCAGGTCTTAAAGCGACGCATTTCATACCGGAATTGTACGAAAGTCAGTAGAAATCTGCCGGCGACCAGTTGAACTTGACTCCGTCGGATACAAGTTAAGTGGTCGTGTTTATTAAACCGTTTTTCAATATGTAAATATACAACTTCAACATATCCGCTTCATTCTTCGTAACCCTATACAACCTAGCGTCCAGCGGCACCCTCTGAGCGTTGTAGATCGCTGACATGGTCGTCTCGAACCAGAAACCTCCGCCTCATGTATTTGTCGTGTCCCAATCCATCTGCCATAACCAATTATACACATCGGCGGTGCTGCTCAAGAATATCTCGTCCATTATCACAATGTGACAGACGACAGACCGTACCAGCTCATCTCGTCGAAAGACGGGTAAGGTCCGTAAGCCTCCATGAGGCGCCACAGCCCCGCTGGCTCGCATTCAGCACCGTTTTGTAGCGCTGTTTTCGTTACGCCAAAAGCATCTAAAAGTTTCTTAACATAGGACACCCAGTTAGAGTGACCTTGTTTACAATATTCTTAAGCTCTAAGATACAAAGATGCAATTATTATATTATCGCTCTGGAAGATCTTACACCAATACGATATGATCCTCGTATACCTGGATATATATAAAGGGTATCGCCTCAAAAAGTCGCCATATACTCCTACAGATGAAGTTGATTTCCTTACATTTAATATGGCTTTACAAAAATAGATACTTTCAATATCTTTTGACTTGGTAAAACCCCAAACTTCGGACGCATCATTAAGTGTACAACCTACAAAAGCATCGAACAATTCACAACACGTCTTTGGACTGATAGGATATTTTTTGTAATTATATAACAAAATATTAAAACTTTAAAGATTTACCAATTATGAACTCATTATTTGTAGCAAAATTCACAGTATATTTAAAAACACAGCCGAGATAAATAAATTGATCAACACTATTTCTATTGGTTCATTTTCATACGACCATCGCTCGTCCTCAAGTAGTGCATCACGTTTTCTGAAAACCATAATTCTAGTTTTCAAACTACTGGCTTTTAAACTCCACGTATTGCAAGAAATTGACAAATTATTTAAGTGTGTTTGTAATTCTTGGGGCGTTTTGCCTAAAATCACCATATCATCTGCAAAAAAGTAAAACCAGCAAAACAATATCATTCGGCTCAATACCAGCATTAGCATTATTTTGAAAAAACAAACATTTCTATGTCCTTTAAAAAAAGAGACACTAGCAAAGGGGGGACATCATCTCCTGTCTTAAGTCGACAGAATATTCAAAGAATTCGGAAAGACTATTACAATGCTTTACACTTGAATTGACATGCAAATACACATTTTTAATAATAAGCAAAACTTTACCACGTATATCAACATTTTATAATTTAAGCCAAACTTCATTTCGATATATACTATCAAAGAATTTGTAAGATCAATAAATGCTTCATATAGCCGTCTGTTGTTATTCAGATAATGTTTGACAACAGACAATAAGGATAATATGGCATCCGTAGTGGACAAACTTTTACAAAAACCAAACTGCGCATCAGCAATGAGGTTATATTTTTCACAAAATGACGTAATTCTAACATTCAATATAGTAGTAAATAACTTTGTAAAACAACTTAATAATGTGATACCTCTGTAGTTTGCAACAGAACTACAATCACCTTTTTTAACAGTGGAATAATAATTCCACCCAACTTTCCGAAAAAACACCTGCAACTAATATCGCATTAAATATTGTACAAATATATGGCGAGAGAATATCACTGCATTCAATGAAATACTAATTTAGTAAACAGTCTATACCATATGCCTTATGCACTTTGATATAAAAATGAACCACACATGCTAAGAACAGCCATGTTACACCTGCGTGGTGTCAAGGGGATGCACCAGTACATATAACCGTTTACTCATTCTTATCTTTCTACAGTCACAATAGTTACTCATTAACTGCGTTTTTATTCGACGGAGAAAAGACATCTACATGGCATAATTTGAAGGAAAGATGTCCTTGAACATGTTTGGGTACAACATATTACCAATTTTATGTTTGATGACAACAATCCATATATTTATATGTGCAACAAAACTAACATGCGTATTGAATGTTTGATTCAGGTAGAAGATGTGTGGCGTCGTGTAAAGACATTGTGATTCATTTATTATTGAACAGAATTTCGACTTCTAGCAATATTGGAGGGTCTTTTTCACATATTTCCATATTATTTTTTTATATGTTATTAAGAATGTTTTACAACAAATCTATGATGTTTTGAATAGTATTACCTTATTATAATAGCAAAACAAACATTGAATAAACAATGCCTTCACCGGGATTCGAGCCCGGGACCTGTGGAAGCAAAAGATCAACGCTTCCACATGCAAGCTTTCGTGTTCATGAGCGAAACATAAACGCTTAACTAGAACTCAACGTATTCAAATAATCGAGGAAAAGCGTTACAAACGCTTTATTATTATACAGATTTCTAACGATGAGTATCCATCAATGAAACAATATTTTCAACTGTTAGTCAGGAGTGCAATTTCGCTTGTTTAAATATAATGCATTGATTCTGTTTGAATCTACGACAATTGGTTAAGAAAATCGTCATTTTACCTAAATGTGAACAGGTCCCTTTAAAAGTCTAGACAATTATAGACGGTAAAAAGAATTATTGCATATAAATCACTTACAAACAGGACTTTAACTACGTTTGGATGCGTTTTGTTAAATCTGGTTCTCAAAAAACACGTCATTACTGCAGTAGACGGCGAGCGTATTAACGTTCTATTAAATAGACATTTCATACTTGTGTTTAATTAAAAAATGCACTTCTGCCATTAGAACGTCTGAAAACCGATTCTTTAATTACTAACAGGCGTCCGCGAAACGATAACAATTTCCTGAGAAATGTGATGTAATAAATAATCTGCCATTGTGAAATATTTGCTGTAAACAAATAGAAAAATAGTTCTGGCGCGTTTGGTGAATAATTACGGTAAATATAATAATGTTTTTACTTAATAGTGGCTTGCTTATATTTGTGGTTTATTCGCTCCGCAAACATTGTATAATACGTTAAGAGCTAAACACTTTTTATGTAACAATATGCATTTTCTGTATGAAAGTTATTGTGTAATGTACTGTGTGTAACTTCCGTGGTTCAGTTATTGTCGCAAATGCCCGTGGTCTGGTTGCAGTGCTGGTTGGTGTAGCAGCACGTATATGAGGTATAGGGGCTGTATTCACAGCAGTCTTCCCCTTCCGGGCAGGGCTTGCTGCGGCATGTCAGCGGATTGGGCGGCGGGTAGGAGGGATCGTAGTGGCAGAAACTGCCGGTACATTCGGTGCCGGGTAGGATGGCCGAGATGAAAAGGTCCAACACGGAGGATTGCTGCATCGGTGCTCCATAAGAAAAAGGGCCGCGCCAATCCGGCGAGAACACAGGGCCAGATCGGTTGAAGTACGATGGGCCATCTTTGTACGATATATTGCAATTCGTTATCGGAACATCGTCGCACATGTTGTGCTTGATATTGGATTCCATCTGAAGTTCCAGCCAACTCTGTAGATAATCACGTTTGGTTTTGTCGTTTAAGACGTCCATAAGGTATCTTATATTCCGCGCAAAAATGCCCTTGTACATCAAAGCATCGTCGTCGCAGTTTGGAGTGCAGGATTCAACCAATATGCCTTCGGCGTCGCTGGATCTTTCGATAAGCCCCATCGCCATCTTGAATGCGAGGTCAGTGTAGCTCGAGTCTTTGCTTATTTTGTATAGCTCTACCATTGCCCCGATCATAACACCGGAGTTATAGGTTGGACCATACACGTTTGACGGGGTGCAGTCATAGGTCGCACCGTCCGCGACTAAATATGTAGTTTCATTTATCAGGCTGTTATTCAATATATAATGATAAATTTGCTCCATTTTATTCTTATAGTCCGTATTATTTGTAATCCTGAACAGTTTTGCGCTCAACTGCAACATCTGCGCGTTCGTGATCGTCTGCTTGGAGGCGAACGTGTTATCGAAATAGAATCCTCCCGCGCATGCGCCGCTGCTATCCCATCCGGTCCTCCAGCACCAATCAAAGATATCCTTCGCGTCCTGAAGGAACATCATGTCGTTCCCGAGAACTTCATAGATCCGTGTGTACGCCAGGCCGTACCAGCCCATGTCGTCAAAGGATGGATACGGTCCGTAGGCCTCAAGAAGCATGTAGAGTTCGCGATCGCCGGCATTGATGACGCTCATGTAGCGTCTGTGTGTACCGTTCGTATAGGCGACGAAGTTTGTCATGGTTTCCAAGACGGCGCCGTTCTGCCAGAAACCGTCGTAGCCGTTCCAGACCTGAAATACACGAATCAGTTTTTTGAAAGCGGTCTTTACATATAATGCTGATTTGGTATTTTGTATTATTGGACGGTTTATCCAAGAACATATAAGCGGATACATAATAAATGTGTAAGTAAAGTTTTCACTTTTCCTTTCATCGTTACATTAATATGATCAGAACTAGTAAAAAACATTATTTAACAAGTTTTTCGAACCACAAATTCTGGGCTATGTGCATTACAATTTTTTTTCGCATGCTACTGTTTTTTAAGTTTTTTTTACTAAGTTTACAAAAAGAATTTTTAGTAATGTCTGTCCGCCATCAGTCGATTCGAGCAAGTTGTTCTTTTAAAAGCCCTGTCATATAAAACGGGAACCAATATTTTACCTCATAACTGAAGAGTCCGGCTATCGGAGACGGAAACCAGTTGGATTGATGCGCAAACTGCGTGCGACAAGCCCAGAATGCCGCCGTGTCGTTTCCGTACATCTCCATGCTGCATACGCTGGTATCCGTGTCACTGAATGCTTGAAGTACCGTTGTGCACGCCATGGCAATGCATGGAACCAGAACTGGAAACGTCCAGGCGCTTTTGCAATCCATATTGTTGTTTTTGTACAAATGGTACTTTTCTTTATTTTATTCCCGCACTATAGTATCTTATATGACAAATATCTTTAAATTAGTATTGCAAAGATGACGTTCTTATATTTATCGAATAGAACAGTTGTAAATAGTTTGATTAAGGAACACTATAGTTCACAACATCATACTTTATATACACAAGAATGTATGAATATGATATGCAACTGAACTTCCAATACAAGTTGATATAAATGCTGAGATAACATTAAAATTGGGGTCGACATAAATGTGGTCGATATGTACATGTAATTATCAGATGCTGATTAGGTTTATAGTACGAGAGCTCTCTGGTGTACACGGCTGTGTCACTCAACTGTCTGTACGTGGCAAATGTAAATGAGCCTCGCTCTGTTAAAAGGGGGTTTAATGCATGTGCGTAAAGTGTCCGCTTTTATTATATTTTTCGTTAGAGGGAAGACTCTTCTTGATGAAAATCCAGTTTAAGCGGAAAGCGTCGTCCCTGATTAGCCTGTACGGACTGCACAGGATAATCAGGGACGACAATTTACGTATATGCGTTTAACCCCGTTTTCTCAGATCGCGAATCAAATTTATTTGCAAAGGTTCTTTCAGAGGGGATAATATTTGAAATATCATCACAAACGATACCGGTAGAAAAGAGATATTGTCTTTGACATTTTATTATTTAAAAATAATATTTAATGAAAGAACTCATGACTTTCGGAATAGTTTCCTGACACTGTACACATCTTTACAGATTCAATTTAACGTACACAAACATCGTAGGTTTACTTTTGAATAAGTATTAAAATGTCCGTCTTACTAGCGAGTTTTTTTTATATTTTACGTTAGACAGACTTCCATTAAATAAATACAGAGAGCAACCATTTTGTGCACCAACATTTGTTGGGGTGCATACAAGTTCCCATTCAACCCACCGCTGCCAAATTGTTGGTGGTCACTTAATGTATTTTAAATCGCACTCGTTTATGACCAACGCCAGCCCACATTGACCACCGAGGGTCACTTGTTGTAGACAGTGTGACTTTCACCTGGTGAGTACACCTTTCAGAAGACATTACCCCCAGACAGACTCTGTATAATTACGTAAACAGGGAATGTGTTGGTGGTCAATTTCGAGTGGCTAGCTTTGTCCGGTCACTTTGAACTAAATTCGAAAATAATTGGAGGAATACAAAGAAATATTAAAAGAAAGGCTAGCTTTGCATAATCGGCTCGGTGAGATGCAGTTCTAATGACCCCGCGTTCGTTTGTTTAACGGTGGGAAGCGGCTGTATCAGTCATTAATTGAACCATGAGCAAGTCGATTGATTTAAAAGTCATTGAAAGAACGTGAATGGTGGTATTTTCGCAACTTTTTAAAATATGCTATTAACACGCACTTAATTTCTTGTTAATAACGATGTGATTGTTTGTGAACGTAGTTGTTGGTGGCGCCAACAAATGTCAATGGCTGTTTTAAAAAAGTGTACAGCTACTTCAGACATTTACAGCTCAAACTGCTTCAAACGTCAAGATCACACAGTTAAAACAATTAAACTGCAAATAATATGACATCTTTTAGGTCATAAACTTTTTTTTACTATAAGAGGGTGGATATCAACACTAAATTGTTTTAGAATGAAAGTATAACAGTGCCTTATCTTTTAAACACGGAATTAAATTTCACAGCGCAAAGTTCAACCATAGCAAAATATATTAGAACAGACACTCACTTGATAGCAATTCAATTTATCGTACACATATTTAGGGGTAACGATAGAGTTTCACGCATATAAAGCACAACTTGAAACATTACCGTACTGTTTATCAGTAAATAGTAACAACGTATTGGTCATGTTGAAAACTGTATAGGACATTTTGCGGTAAATGCATGGCACCTGGGACGTTTTAGATGTCTATGTAAAAATGTTGTCGAAGTGATTTGAATGTCAAATGCAAAAAAAGATTGTTTGAAAATCTGTGTTGCAACTGCATGTCCTGTTATGACATATTACTATCATAATACTGCCTCCATTCGGCCAATGTTGATACCAACAATCCGGAATTATTACTCATGGACACGTGCGATCCACAGATAAATCAAAACATTTCCACAAAACGTAGTGCGTCGAGAATTAATGAATGACAAACAAGTTCGCGTAAGTGTTTAAACACTGTTTCGAAATCAAGTAGTGACCCAATATTTTGTAAACGATACAATATCTCACAGGACTGTTCCACGTCGATGTTTATAAGTGTATTTTTGTTTCATTGCACAATAAATAACAATTTCTTGGCTCGTCAAATATGGTTTTTGCGAATACATATAACTAATCATGCTTTGGAGATACGAAATGGATCACGAACCATTTTAATATTGACTCTAGAACTAGCAGAACCGATGAACAGAACCACTTTCCGTTTACTGTAACTTCCAATTGCCACAACAGTATAACTTTCAACATATACATTATTACGTAATTAACAGGAGCACCTGGACAACCAAATATGTATACAATTTGTTTTTGCAAAATAATAGACCTAAAGGGGCAATATTTTCCAACATCAAGAACACAACCGAGAGAAAGTCGTCTTAGAATACCCTAGCTTTTATAAGCCTAAATGACTTATTCGTCTTATTGAAACATTTTATTCATCTACTCACTGGAATTTGTGGTAATAGGCCACTAATTATCAGAAAATTTTCGTCCCATACAGGAATGATAACATTCATGACCCTTTTAATGCAGAACATTAATATGTAGGTGAAAGGCGCGCCCTCGCGGTTGTTGCATCTTTTTCTGATCAACAACCCTTTCAATTGGAACATGAGTGTGGCGCTTGCTTTTTAACCCCACCAGTATGACGTCATTTAACTTTGTTCTCCACACTAAGAAGGTCATATGCTATAATTTATCATTAATGAATTGCAGAACTGGAAACTGCACACAGTATTCCAACAACCTGCCATTTCAATTGAATGGATTAATAAAACTCGTCATTTGTTTATAAATCGGAAAGGCTGTATCAATTTGCAAATGGACAGCATTCCAGCTGAACAGTGTTAACTGTTAACTGATTTTTTAACCCTTTGCATGCTGGGAAATTTGTCGTCTGCTAAAATGTCGTCTGCTGAATGTCTAAATTAGTATTTTCTTCTATTTTTTTCAAAGAATACTATCAGAATAGCAAACAGTTTGGATCCTGATGAGACGCCACGTTCTGTGGCGTCTCATCTGGATCCAAACTGTTTGCAAAGGCCTTCAAAATCCGGTTCCAGCACTCAAAGGGTTAAGCAACAGGATACTTTGCAATATAACAGGTGTAAGAGTGTGGTCGTAACTCGTTTAAGTTTATTAAGGCGTGTTCAAAATATTTCGGAAATCTGAAATGTATTCTCATCTCAAATAAACTTAGAACATTGCAAAGCTCATCAGATATCTTTAGTGAATTTCGGCCATTTGCATTCTATTGTATTTGTAATTGCAGGAAGGCGTTCCTTTAACACTGTGACATTGCTAAACCATAAAACATGGGTAACACTCCTTTAACTTGAGAATCTAAAATATTTATAAATAAATTTGTCGTGCACAATATGGGAACCCATTCCTTACGATCGCAAACATGAAACTACAAAGGTTACATATGTACAGTGCAGCAGAAGATAGATATGCGAGGAAGCGGGGATTGTTTAAGGGGCTTATTCACAGTTGAACAAAACAAAAAAAATAAAAAAAACACAATGCCATGGGTTCAAAAAAGAATGTATGAATTACATTTCAAAAACTCAAGACTAGGAAACATGTAAAAATACCATCAATCGAATAAAATGAAATCGAATAAAAGTAAAATAATGTGGAAAATATGTGCATTTATTATATAGAATTCAAAATACACACACTTTTAAAAGCCGGTAAGGTCAATTGATAACACTTACAGTTTGCTTCCGATGGTAATACAAATCGAATATTTTATATTTCTTGATAATTTTATTATTTAAGACCATTTTTATTATAATTGTGCTAATGAAAACATTTTATCTCATTTTAATATCACAAATAGTAAAATGTAAAATAAATTGGGGTGTGTACTTTTTAAGGAAAGTTTGGAATTTCTATTTCTAGTTGACCAGTGTTTCTCGCAAACCATGTCGAACATTAAAATGGTGATTATGAGTGTTTATTCGTATGTAAGGTAATACTCAGTTAGTATAAATGGACACTTAGATGATGATCTTTGCGTAGCATGGCATCTTATAACAGAATAAGGAAAGAAAACTTCACCAAATCGTTATATAATTTGAAATCACAGGTTAAATTCACGGCTAAATGATCTTTGCGAACTGAGGCTCAAGGCTACAAATCAAATGTCCGTCATATCGTTAATGATTAATTTATTGCTAGTTCTTCCCTTACTATTCCGATAAACGTGCATATCAGCACGGCAAGACCATTACAATTATCAGTATCTTCGTGGCATGTTTGTTTCATGTGCGCTTACCTGCTATATGAAACAGCTAGAGTTTGAATTTTCCGTAAGAAAAAGGTATTCTACTACTACCGCAAACTTATAATACTTGTCTGGTTATTCGTCTTACACTTGATCTGCGTTCTGTAGAATTTTTACAAGCCTTAACTTTCCTGTGTAATTCCCCCTCTCTAGTCTTGTTTATACAATCGTTATCGAATTATAGGTTAAGCACCAATGCATTTTCCTCGTTGTATGTTTGAATGGATTGCCTGATAAAACATACATCGATCGTAGGTGTTTCCAGATAACAATTTAGTGCGATTCATCTTTTGCAATAAAATGTGTACCCAATTTGTATCTGCAGAAAGTACACAAAAATAAACTAATAAACTTAAAACTACTAACATACACTATTAGCAGAGGAAGAGATAGCTGTTTTATTGTGTTATGTTATAAAAGGTTTATTCGGTTGCATAGTTAACTCTTATTATTGTTTGCTGAAATACATAATCTACTATATATAATATGGGGAATTCTAAAAAAAACAATCGGATGTTCGTATTGGCCCTTTTAAGTCGTAGCAAAATACTCCAAGACTGTGACTGAAAGTAATTATTTAATTTAATTCCAGTCCGTTAATTGGTTTGAGTGATTCTTATAAAATATGTTAGGTGTTTGTTTCGAATATCAATATTTTTATAGAGGATATGCTATATAGTTACTTCATTTGAAGAGTTTCGCATGTCTTCTGATTGTAATCCCTTGATTCCGCGCTTATGTTCAAGCTTACATTAAAGTATTTTCTTGTAACTGATGTACTGGTTTTGATATGTATGTGCTATTGTATGCTTACACCCCCTATGTGCTATTGTATGCTTACACCCCCTATGTGATATGTATGTGCTATTGTATGCTTACACCCCCTATGTGATATGTATGTGCTATTGTATGCTTACACCCCCTATGTGCTATTGTATGCTTACACCCCATACGTATGTGCTATTGTATGCTTACACCCCTTATGTGCTATTGTATGCTTACACCCCCAATGTATGTGCTATTGTATGCTTACACCCCCTATGTATGTGCTATTGTATGCTTACACCCCCTATGTATGTGCTATTGTATGCTTACAGCCCCTATGTATGTGCTATTGTATGCTTACACCCCCTATGTATGTGCTATTTTATGCTTACACCCCCTATGTATGTGCTATTGTATGCTTACACCCCCTATGCTTTACGTAAGTTAAATGTATGTTTGCTTTAATAACGTTCAATGTTAAAAAAAACACATAAGTACTTCAACAAAAGACGCCATATCATAGTTCCAGTTACTATAAACAAAAGCATTACGTGTCTACTAATGAAAAAAAGTTTACCTGACACATTCAAACTGAATTTACTCAGACATGTCAAAGATACACTTGCGTTTCTCCTTAGTAGTATAATCAAGCACTGAACGAAGGCGTGTTCAGAAATCCAAACATAATTTATAAAGTTAGAATTAATCAGGCAGTCAGTTAGTTATTATGACAACACTCATTAAAGCGGGACTGTACGATTTTGTCAAATATTTATGATTTTTTATAAAATGTATTAAAAATTAGTATACATATATTTCAATATAAATTAAAATAAAAGTTAAGAAGAACATGTGTCGAAAAATGCGAAATAAGCCAGATATTTAAATCTAAAATTGAAATTGGCTTCCAGCCGAATTCGCCAGCATATATATAATACATGTACAATGTGAATCTAAATTTAGTTTTAGTGCAGATTCGTTCATACGACACAAAGACACAATTTTGTTTCCTTACAAATACGAGTAAAAGTGTCGGCAACGGCTTTAACCAGCGCTAACTTGTCTTTGCTGCATTTTATGAAATTCGTCTTCAAAGTATAATTTTTATTGCCTATTTTGATTCATCCTAACATAATTTAATCAATATATTAAAATTTAACACATGTAAAAATCGTACAGTCCCGCTTTAAAAGTCTGAGTAAACAAGCATTCATTACTTTTATTTGGTTTTTGTATGAACCTCAAAAGGTTCAACAACATCAGATCAGCTCTTTGTAATTTTTAACAAATAACTTCTTAATTGGAACACTAAGCCGGCTCATTGTTATACACTATTGACGATTATGATGCACCGTCGTGTTTTTTTCAATGAAGCAGACGCTTGATATCTGGTGAAAGAAAGTTGAGCATAAACCTCATATTGTTTTTCGTATACATGTGTAATGAACATGATTACCTGTACATAATGTATATCGTATGTACTTTTCGATTTATGAAATTCTTCGTTTAATAGCAGTCAACTGACATTTGACCTCTGTGGTAATCCGTAAGCCTGTAACGTAAAACGAGATTTCTTTATTATACAAATGTACTTTTTAAGTTATTTCAGTTGTTGTGGACGTTGAGCAAACATAATGTCCAAACCGGCAAAACACCGGTAGCGGACTTATAATACTACCTTATCGTTTAATTTACTATAAAAAACGCCCTCGAAGGCAGCACTAAAACGAAAGAAAGTTGTACTGTCTTACTCACTTGATGACAGTCTTTACCCAAGGAATTTATTTTGTATAATTTCACAAATAAAGTTGGCGTCATACGTGTACTGTACCCACACACGTTATACTCATTTATCAATTAGTTGTAAGCATATTTTGGACTCATATAAATTGTACAAAAAGTAAAAACAAATGTGCTAAGCAATATATTTGAGATAATAAACAA
The DNA here is from genome assembly GCA_007657795.1 of Dreissena rostriformis. Classification (NCBI taxonomy): domain Eukaryota; kingdom Metazoa; phylum Mollusca; class Bivalvia; order Myida; family Dreissenidae; genus Dreissena; species Dreissena rostriformis. The sequence continues at coordinate 243,746 of VMBQ01000240.1, read as the reverse complement.
CTTAATATATAATCATATGTCGCGGTTACGATGTTGATCGCATGTTTTGAATTGCCGTAAGTTGACAACAGAAATTGTGTGAAAGACTCGACTGAAATGTCTGGTTTCACAAACCTCCATCATAACACTCCCTTTTACCGACAATAGCTGGTACCAACAATCACAGGAGAATATTTAGGAAAAATATCAAACAGTTCGTAGCATCAGCGAAATAATTATTTACTCTGTTGTTAAGGGTGAGAAGTGAGACAATGTGTCGTCATCGCATTCAAATCATCCGGGACCACTGAATTTGTGTGCCATTAAACAAACAATATACATCTTTTCATACGTTGGTTTAGTTGTTTTTATTTATGATTTTATAATGACCGTGTTAGATTAGGCAAGCACATGTGTAAGTCATGAATAATAAATGAGACATCTCGTAGGTGTCCTTGTCAAATTCTGCATGGAACTCAACCAACCAATAGGACGCGTTATCAAAAGAGTTTCAGTGCAGGCTTTGTCATAATAACCGTTATCCACTCAAATGATCTTTGCTTCCCGGACTTCGAAAAGTATCAAAACTTGAAGTGTTATGTCATTGTTTTGCTTTATCAACATTTTGTCAATGCTGATTTGCCAGCCAGTTATCCAGTTTAAAATGCAGTATTATTTTGCTTTATCAATATTTATGAAAACGACATTTTGCCAGCCAGTCGTCCAGTTTGTAATGTAGTGAGGACGGAATGTATATCGCGAGGTCCGACGATTATATTGGCGTTGAACATATGATATTAAATACAATGACAATTTTTTTTTGCGATATTAAAGTTCAAATCCTCTATTTTTTTTATCAAAATATTCCGATTATTATTTTCATCAAAATGTTTCGGTACTATGTGGATCTTTAGCAAAGTATTTTACTTTCGCCAGGCGTAACTAGTCTTTTAATAAAGTATTATGCCATACAAGTCCTCGATAATTTTGAGTTAATAACTGTACATCTTGAATTAATAACACTTCCAAAACTTTTATTTAGTTATCACTCAGCTCTTCAAACTAATGCTGTCATATTTCTGTCGGATGAAGTTTTCTAAATTTAAGGGCGTTTTTTTTTAGTCTTGTACAGTGTTTGTCAGGAATGCGTGAAGGACCTATGGTGGCTTGCAAATAACATGTTCGTATTATGTCTTCAACGAACCTGATCACAAACCGTTTTGCTTCTATTTGTCAAAACAGTAGAACTCACAGCAAGCTGAAACTGTATCAGAAAACTAGACACTTTAAATACGGGTTGTATTCCATTGTTCAAAACAGAAGAACTTATGCGACAGGAACAGGACAAACATATGTTTCACAAAATGATTTTTTTACTAAAACTTTGTTATTGGATATAAATGCGTATGTTATGTTCATGCTTTTTCTAATTATTATCATAGAACTACATAATTATGTCTCTTAGAATGACTAAGCCTGAATTCCTAACTTATCTTATAGAGATCAACTTCATTTAATTATAATCAAAAAGTGTATGAAGCCAATTTGAGCACATTAGATTACTTATAAACTTTGTGGAAATTTCTGTAATAAACAACCAGTCATTATACCTGTAAGTCTTTACTACAGAACATTCAAATGAACGTCAAAGGTTCCGCCTTACGGTAATTTCATTCTGTTCTCAATAACGACTGTCTTAATTGGAACAAGTGTGTCATTTTACCTCGTTCCCGGCCTTAACCTACACCATAAAGCATAATACGATTTAGCATTCGTTAGTTTTGCAGACGTGGCAATTGCACAATATATTACATACCACTTTCATCATAGTGACGTCATAAAACTCATCAAATGTTGATAGAAGCTGGCACGAAAATCATGGATCGCAATAAAAATGCAATTCGGACACCACACCATATAATTTGGAGTCATTAAGTGTACACGCGTTGTTTTATCAATATGCATAGTAAGAAGTATGCAAGTTAGACTGCGTGCGTCTTCAGCTTCTGACGTTTTTGACAATAACTTGTTAGAATTGCACAGCTATGTGTAAAATAAAAATAGTTACATTATTAATATACATTTGCCACTTACAACGTGAAGAACTTATTTATGACAATCGCAAACACTGTTTAACTACAAAGGTTACACTTCACCAACTATGCGTGCGTGCGTGATTTTATTGAAGTATGAATAGATGGATACATGGGCACACGGACGGATGGATATGCATGAATGAGTATAGCTATATTTATATTCATATAGATGTAGTTAAAGGATATGTTATTGTCCGGTAAATAACAGTGCAGTGTCGGATTTCGATTTACATTGGAACATATGAACATTATAACAAGTAGACGAGTTGCGAGTCATTAAGAACGATACGAGTAGAAAAGAAATATTGTCTTTGACATGTTGTTTAAAACAATATTAAACATTTAATGAAAGAACTTGTCATTTTCGGAGTGGTTTACAAAGCAGCATTTCGGACACACTTTGCCATGGAAAACGTGTAACAGCTGTGGTCGTAACTCGTATACGTTTATCAAGGCTTGTAACTCGTATATGTTTATTAAGGCGAGTTGAATGTATTTCGGACATCTTAAATGTAATTCGGACAACATAAAGGGAATGCGGATTACAATACTCCTCTGTTATCTTAATTGAAGTTCGGACGTTTGCATTTTATTTTATTTGTAATTGTAGGAACGATGTGACATTGTGTGGTAAGAAAATGTGAGTCACTTGAGGATCTTCAACATAAGGAACTCTGTCAGGCACACCATGGGTACACATTCATGACGTTTGCAAACATGAAACTACAAAAGTTACATATGTAGAGTGCAGCAAACCTAGATAAGTGAGGTAGCGGGGATTCTTAAAGGGACTTGTTCACAGTTTAACAAAATAAATTACAAAAACAAAAATGGCATGGGTTCAAAAAAGAATGTATGGATTACATTCGAAATAATAATCCTGACTAGGAAACATGTAATAAATATCATCAATTTAATAAAATGAAATCATATACAAGTTAAAGGGACTGTCCACTAGATTTTGGCATGTATTGAAGCATGTCATTAAATGCTCTATATTGATAAATTCAAACATTTGACCTAAAAATCTGCAGTTAAAAAACAAGAATACAATTTAAAAAGGGAAAAAAAAGTAAACCTCATCAGGGCTCGAACCAGTGACCATCGGGGTCCTGGAGTAAAAACCAATTAGACCGCTCGGCCATCCTGACAAGTATGTACGATAGCCGTATTTTATACCATATATAAGCAATCCTCGTAGTTTTACAAAATATAGCGACAATAACAGAACTTTCCAAATTATTCAATCGTTTCGCGTCGAACGACGCTTTATGATTTTGAGGTTTTCAAATCGTCAAAAGATGCATATAATGGATATTTAAGAGCATTGTAAATGGTCAGTATTACTATTTCCTCAAAAATATCATAACAAACGCGAAAATTTGCGAATATGAAACAACTTTTTTTAATTTTGTCAATTTACCAATCTGTTGGACGGCCTCTTTAAATAATAAGAAAAATATGTGAATTTCCTATTTAGTGTTCAAAATACACAAACTTTTAAAAGCCGGGAGGGTCAAATGGTAACAAGTTAAATTGTGCTTTCAACTGTTATACACATCGAATATTTTAATTCTTGATATTTTTTATTATTTAAGAACATTCCAATTAATATACTTTTGCTAATAAAAACATTGTATGAAATTTTAATATAACAGATAGTTAAACAAATTGATGCGTGTTATTTTTTAAGGAAAGGTTAACATTTCTATTTCTATTTGACTAGTGTTTCCCGCAAACCAGGACGAACATTAAAATGGTGATTATAAGAGTTAATTCGCTACTAAGGTTGTACTTAGTTGTTATACACCGGAAACTTAGAAGGTAATCTTTGCGTAGCATGGTATCTTATAACAGAATTAGGAAAGAAAACTTCAACAAATCTAGTGTTGCTGAATTATAAAGTAATTTTTGTATAATTTGAAATCACAGGTTTAATTCACGGCGAAATGATCCTTGCGAACAGAGGCTCGAGAATACAAATCAAATGCTTGGCATATCTTTAATGATTTATTTATTGTTATAACTTCACTTACTATTCCGATATACGTGCATTTCAGTAGGGAAAGACCATTACAATAATCAGTATCTTCGTGGCATGTTTGTTTCATTTGCGCTTACGAGCTTCATGAAAAAGCTACACGTTGAACAAAAGTTGTCCAGAGGTATTCTACTACTACCGCAAACTTATGATAATTGTCTGTTATATGTCTTACAATAAATCAGCGCTCTGTAGAATGCTTACAAGTCTTTATTTTACCTGTTTGATGCCCCCTCTCTAGTCTTGTTTATACCATTAACTGTCGACTAATTATTCAGCAAAAATAACGTTTATTACGACTCATGCATCGTTATCGGATTCTAGGTAAGCACCAATACATTTGCCTCGTTTTATGTTCGAATGGATTCCCTGCTTGAACATACATCGATTGTGGTTCCAGATAAAAAGTAAGTGCGATACATCTTTTTTTAATAAAATATGTACCCAATTTGTGTATGCAGAAAGTGCACAATTAGAAATCTAATAAACTGCTAAAAAACTACTTACATACACAATTAGCAGGGGAAGAGATACCTGTTTTATTGAAGTTGATGCGGTTGCCTAGTAAAATAGTAATGTTGTTTGCAGAAATATATACATTACTCTATGACTTTATATAAGGTATTGGCAAGATAGATATTATATAATTAGTATATTTTAAAAACAATCGGAATGTGTGTATTTATCCATGTATATCGTAGCAAAATAATCCAAGACTGTGACGGAAAGTAATTATTTAATTTAAGTCAATTGCGAATATCTTTTAGAAAGATATGATTTCATATATTAATACCATTTGAACAGGTCGCAGGTCGTTAATAGGTCCTGAATGTGTTTTGATTCTAATCCATTGATTCCGTTCGAATAGTCTAGCTATTTTAAGTATTTTCTGTTATTTTTCTCTTTGTCACGATGGAATGGTTTTGAAATGTCGGTTCTATTGTATGTTTATACCCCTATGCTTTACGTAAGTGAAATATGTGTTTGATTAGCATACGTTAAATGTTTATAAAACGAAAACAAACTTCAACAATACATGTCATACTATAGTTCCAGTTACTATAAATCAAGGCAGTACGTGTCTACTAATGAAAACAATATTGACTTGACATATTCAAACTGAAGAAACTCAGACATATCATAGATACACTTTTGTTTCTCCTTAGAAGTCGAATCAAGCACATAACGTAGGTGTGTCCAATACTCCAAAAATAATTAATCAGTTTAAAATAAATCGGGCGCAGCTACAATATGTAGTAATAATGTCCTTGACCATTTACATAATTTGGATTCGGTGTTTGTATTAACCTCAAAAGGTTTAACACAAACCGGATAATTTCATAGTAATTCTTAATAAATAGCTTTTTAATAATGAAATCCCTAATTGCAACACTGAGCCGGATCATTGTTATGCACTGTTGACGATTATGATGCACCGGCTCTAAAATATAATTTAGATATGAGTGTCGTATACAAAATCAAATATTAAATATATATTTGAAGTAAAATCCCAAGTTTGACATGTAAAAATAATTTGATTTAATTTGTTCTTTAACAAAAAGTAGTCTGATACACCGGGTGTCCATGCATCAACATAGGGCGACACATTAATATCGCGCAGAAAACAGTGTCCTGTTTTAACACTGACCACTAATTTGTTACAGTATTCTGTTTATGGAGTAAAACTTATACTTGTTTATATTGTAAGAAGCACAATAAAACTTTGTCATTGTATTTATTGCAATCACATACTTTTTTATCGGGAGTTGAAAGATCACTGTTAACAAGGTAAAATTGTTCACTTTAAATATAAACAATACGAATAAAAAAACAATTCATTTTGATAAATAAAAAATCATGAGTTCAAACCTTGTTTCAAACCTTGTTTCTTACAAATTAATGCAGTTACTCGTATCGCTCAACTGAACTACGTTTTACAGAATAATAACATTATTACATGAGTGCAAGAAAACATTCACATGTATACATCAAAACAATGCTTGGTCGGTATTGCAAGCAAGAACCCCTCCACTGATAATTCGTATCGAAAGAAATTGTGCATTTCCTTCATATTGCCCATATTTCATATGTACACGTGTAACGTTCATGATAACATATAATGTCAGTTTTAAGTTTCCAGTATTAAGCTGGGTTTTTTTTTTGTGTTTTTTTTTTACATTAAACAGACGGTTTAAACAATGTTAAGCATAAATCCCGAATTGTGTTTATATAATATTGATTAGATAACCAGTATAAACTGTATATGTTATGTAATTTGTGAGCTATTAAATTCTTCGTATAATAGCAGTCAGCTCAAATTTGACCTCTGGGATAACTAGGGTCTTCCGTAATTCTACAACGAATAACGAGATTTTTTAAACAATATGTCGTACATACATATGTTAAAATAATTTCTATAAGGCGACTTTAAACATTACCTTATTGTTCAGTATATCATCTATTAAATATACCCCCGAAGGCAGCACTTAAACAAAAGAACGTTATACTGTCTTACTCACTTGATGACAGTCTTAACTCACGGATTTTAAATAGTTCAATTTCACAAAAAAAGTTGGCGTCATACGTTTACTGTACCCACAAACGTTTAACTCAAATAACTAAAAGTTGTAACCACATTTTGGACACATACAAACTATATAAAAAGTAACAAGGAGTACATATTTGACATGAAACAACTGTATTTCTAATCAAATGTTGGGGTAACGACGTTGAACGCTTGTTTTAAATTGCCGTCAGTTGACAACAGAAATTGTGTGAAATATTCGATTACAAATTTCCTGTCCTGTTTTGACAAACATCCATCATTACACTCCATTTAACCGACAATTGCTTGTACCAACAATCCCAGATTATGTCAAATCGACACGTGCGACCCACACGTAGAGCTTTAAGGTTAACTTAAAACAACGTCAAACTCGACGTCAACTGTCAGTTCAAGTTAGAGCGAAGAATATATAGGAAAATATCAAATAGTTTGTAGCTTCAGCGAAATAATTGTTTACTATGTTGTTGTGGATGAGAAGTGAGACAATGTGTCGTCATTGCATTCAAATCATCCGGGAGCACTGAATTTGTATGCCATTAAACAAAAGATAGACATCTTTGTCATACGTTGGTCTGTTTGTTTTTATTTATGCTTTTTGATCGACAATGTCAGATAAGGCTATCACATGTTTATCATGAATAATAAATGAGACATCTGGTTGGTGTCCGTGTCAAATTCTGCACGGAATTCAACCAATCAAACGACGCGATTTCAAAATAGTTTAAGTGCAGGCGTTGTCATATTTACCGTTATCCGCTCAAATGATCCTTTCTTCCCGGATGAAAACGACATTTTGCCAGCCAGTTGTCCAGTTAATAATGTAGTGAGGAGGGAATATGTATCGCGAGGTCCGACGATGATAGTGGCGTTGAATATCTGTTAATGAATACAATGACCACTTAAATTATTATGCGATATTATAGTTCAAATCCTCTATTAGTTTTATAAAAAATATTCCGATTATTATTTTCATCAAAATGTTCCGGTACTATGTGGATATTTAGCAAAGTATTTTAAACATGGTTTATGACATACAAGTATTCGATATTTTGAGTTAATACCTGTATATCTTGAATGTATTACACTTTCCAAAACTTTTTTTTTTATTCAATATAATACATACAATGTATACATGTATATGATCATACAACATAGTGATTGTACAAAGCAATAAAGTTCAGACATGTTATACAAGATATGCATATATATATATTTTTTTAGAGAGAAAAGAAAAGAACAACAGAGGAATAGTTATGAAAAATGATGAGTTGTATAAAGTCGGAAGAAAGCATACTGGACTTGTGTGTTTTGTTGTATATTCACAATGATCTTGTAAGATTGAAAAATGAAAATAAAAAAATAAACAAAAATATTTTAGAAAGATGAACTAACATTAGAGTGAAATGTATATAAGTGGACAAACATTATGAGAATTTAATCCGATTCCATTTTTGTTCAAAGATTTGTAATGTGTCATTACTTAGGGCTATTTCTTTCTCAATATGGATTTTTAGTTTAAGACTATGGACAAAACAATTAAAATTTGGCACTTGTTTTTTGTACTTCATGTTAAAGATAAAATATTTCATCAATATAAGAATAAANATTTTATATCGTTAATAATATCATTTGGTGGATTTGGGAGAACTGTTAATACATAAATTAATTTAGGAAGTGCAAACGTTTTCAATACTGTGTTTTTTCCGATTAGTGTAAGTTTACGGTGATGCCATGATTTTAAGCAGTTTTTAAAATTCTGTAATTTAGGTAGTATGTTTTTAAGAACTGTATCCTTTTCATTATTTGTGAAAGTAATTCCTAACGTTGTGGCTTCATCGGATGTCCAATTAAATTTCATTTCTTTTTTATATAGTACATTACTTTGTTTTAATTTACCTACTCGTAGCACAGTACATTTACTTTTGTTTAGTTTAAGACCCGATGTCATTCCGTAAAGGGTTAGTGATTCTATTAGGTTATGGAAAGAATCGTAATTGTCGTTTAAGAAGTAAGTTGCATCGTCAGCAAATAGGGACTGTTTGATATCTTCATCAGGTTCTAGTGATATGCCTTTTATGTGTTTATTTGATTGGATGTAATGTGATAGATACTCGATGCAAATAATAAATAGCGATGATGAGAGTGGACATCCCTGTCGAACCCCTCGTTCGATGTTAAAACTGTTTGAAAAGAAGCCATTGTTAATGATTATACTGTTAATATCGGTATAGAATAGTTTGACCCATTGAATGAGACTTTCACAAAAGTTCATATTTTCTAAGCAAGAGAACATAAATGAATGATCAAGCGAGTCGAATGCCTTTTCAAAGTCTGCAAAGAATATTAGACCAGGATTGTTTGAATTGTTGAAATAGTTTATGCATTCTTGGATAAGACGAACGTTTTCACCAAAAACTTTGATTTAGTTACCACTCACCTCTTCAAACCTATACTGTAACGAGTCTGTCAGATGACGTTTTGTAAATTTAAAGGCGAGTTTCTGTTTCTTGTACAATGTTTGTCATTAATGCGTGCAATGTGCAATGAATTCAAATTACGCCATCGAACCAAAGGAGGTCAGACGACGTGGCAGAAATTCTCTGCATACTGCAGACTCTATGACCAAAAGAGCGTGTTCGGATTTCACGATTATTCTTGTAGGCTTATGTTAGACATATCTACACCAAGCATAGCAAAGGGAGAACCTTTGGTGGCTATTCAGATCCTACAAATAACCTGTTCGTATCATGTCCTAATGTGCCTACGAACCAGATCAAAACCATTTTTTCTTCTAGTTTTGAAAACAGTAGAACAAAAAAGCAAGCTACAGCTTTAATAGAAAAATAGACGCTAACAATACGGGTAGAAATCCATTTTCAAATATAGAAGAACTGTAGCGGCACGAATATGACAGACTTATGTTCTATCTGGGTAGTCTATGAGTTTCGCAGCAGTTTGATACCATGATTGTTTTACTAGAATTTTGTTATTGGATATAAATGCGTCTGTCATATTAATGCTTTTTCTAATTATTATCAAAGAACTAAATCATAATTTCGCTAACAATATCTTAACCAAAATTACTAACGTATCTAATGTAGATCAATTAATTATAATCAAACTGTATATGGAGCCAATATTATGAGCACATTAGATTACTCATATACGTTGTGGACATTTCTGTAATAAACCACCAGTCATAAGGCCCGTAACTCCATACTACAGAACATTCAAATGTATGTCAATGGCTCCGCCCTACGGTTATTTTAATCTTTTCTCATTAACAACCGTCTTAATTGGAGTAAGTGTGTAATTTAAACTCGTACTGTGCCTTTATCTGCATCAGAAGACATAATACTAATAAGCATTCATTATTTTTGCAGACGTTGAAATTGCACAATGTATTTAAAAATACTTATCACTTTCATCAAAGTGACGTAAAAAATATCATCAAATATTGATGGGAGCGGGTACGAAAGCAATGGGCCGCAATAAAAATGCTATTCGGATAACCGCATCATACAATTTGATTCAATTAGTGCAAAATCATTGTTTTATCAATATGCATAGTAAGAATTTTGCAAGACTGTATGCCTCCATGATTCTCACAGTTTGGTAATAACTTGTTAGAATTGCGCAGCTGTTTCTACAGTACAAACAATTTGATCATCAAGAAATTTGCCAGTTACAACACGAGTAACACATCTGACATTCGCAAACACTGTTAAACTACAAAGAGTACACTGCACCGAATATGCAAGGTTACAAGGACTCGTAAGTAAGACGACACGATATTATACATAAACGTTAGTATGTATGTATGGATTTATGCATGTATGTGTGTTTATGAGTGTGTGCGTCCGTATAGATATATACTTGGACGGAAGGGCTCATACATTTGCTATTTATTATGCAGGGGGGCATGCGTATACGGGAACTTACCGGGTTTAAGTGAGGTTAGTTGAAACTAAACTTCAAAGATGGCGTCGTTTTCGTGTTTTTTCGTGAAGGAGTAGCGGATATTTTTACCCGGTTAGCCAGTTTATATTTATATTTCTTTTAAATAAATAAGCCCTTTCGCCTCTACGGTGTTTGTGCTCCCATCGGTTTTTTGTTTCAATGCCGAAGACGTCGGAATAAAACAAATGTTATTGAAGCAAAACCGTCGCCAAATTTGTTGTTTAATTTCTTGACCTTCGAGATTTTGGATGTTTGAATATCATTTTCTCTCGTAATAAACAGTATTTGTGCATGTTTAGAGTAAACTATAACATAAATCACGATTATTGTATTATCTCGACGCGTTTGTATGTCTATTAATTCATTTAATGCCGAATTATAACGGTCTAACCCCCCTTTTGGGAACTAGCTTCCTTTAAAGCAAAGTTTGGGACCTAACTTCCAAATGACAAACAGCTCTTTCACATGTGAATGAGATTGACACGAAATACTTACCCATCTTTAATAAAGTTTATATGTGTACTTCAATATTATAGTTTTATAGCATTTTATCCGGTGCAATTTAAGTGTTTTCTTAACCATTTTACTTTAGAATTATAAAAATGCTGTACAAAAAACCTGCAGACTAACTGAATCAATTCACCTATTTTAAAGAAGATGGGTTGTGGGGTGGCTGATGTACGAGATAATAGCATGTTTATCAGCCCTTTCAGTAATATTTTAATTAATTAAATGTATATTTATGACGTGTCGACCTTATTCTGATATGAATGTTTCTTTAACCATTATTTTACTGTCTTTTCAGATGGTTTGGGTTAAAGGGCGAGAAAAAGTGCATCTTTCGTTGCAGTATATGTAATTAGGAATTTAAAACTAGCCGAGGACAGAGAAACCATGCCCCACTCATGGACCACATGAGTGTAAATGTATAATATGCAAGAAAGAGTCCTTCAACAGAGCCGGACTAAAACAGCAAATAAAACAAAAGAACCAAACAAAAAAATGTACAGCTGATGTATTTAGTGTTTTTATTATTTTATTATTTCTACATAGACAAGTCTTACATATAATTGCTATGAGTGCTACTTAATTACATATTTTGTTCCCTATATGTCATGATGCTAGTTTCTCACTTTTTTTTATGAAAAAAAAACATTATATGTGTTACGTCATTTCTTCCTACGATGTCTCTGCATACATTTTCAATTTTATTCAGCACTTACATGCATGATAATTTTTTGTTTTAGGTCGGAATGAATTCGTTATGCATTTGACATATTAACATTACTTAAGATTAGAAGGCAATGTTAGGCACAAACGAAATATTCTATCTAAGTGAACCATTACTTTATTTCCTCAATACAACAGTCTTAAATAATATGTATTCACATATGTATAAAAGAGAAAAAATACATGTATATATTGATCACTTCTACTGTAATCATATGGTGTATTGCATTTGCACAACTCTTTCTATCCACTACAAATTCACTTTTTGCGATTCACTTCTTTATATAATATAGTGACCAACTCAGAACTGGTTTAAAAGAAGGTCGTCCAAAATGCGTCACATCAAAGTCACATATATGTATCAGTATCGTTATGGTAAAACGCGTCAAATGTTATTGTATTAAAATAAACAATTAATAGTTAAGTTTGCATAAAAAAAACATCCACCGATATGCATCTTCTAAGCAGGTGTCAGGTATTCCAAATTGCTTCATGTAATCCGAATCGCAATAATGGTAGTATTTGGTTACATCAACCTTATAAAAGTCTCGAACCGGCTGTACCATTTTTTGTTTTTCATTACACTTATATTGCACGTATATGTGATTGTTTTGTTTGTTTAACTGGCGTGGTACTTCGACGTTATCCCTTTTGTTTGATTGGTGGGTTTTCATGTACCTTTCGCTTTCTAGAGCGGTACACACTTCGCTACGCCGGGATTTCTTAACTAAGTGACACATATTATCATCATATCAACTGACCAGTGTAAATATTGCGAGGGCATCCATGTCCTATGGACGCATTTATATGAACTTTTGGCATTTGTATTGATGTCACGAGCTTATGCCTCACACGTACGGACGTATAACAATAACTATGTGACGCAATGATATATATTATGTAACTGTGTCTATTTATGACATCTTAATGTTAAGATACACATAGAATATTTTTTTTATACTTAATGGTGGTTCTTATGTTTATGTTAAAGCAACATGGAATTTCAAGTATTCAACATGTAGTTGTGGCATACAGTATGTGTTTGCAAGCCTAAGACGTTATCAAATCAAAGGACGTCAGGCGAAATGGAACAAATAGTTTACAAACTGCAGCCTCTGTGACCCAGGGTATATAATCAGGTTTCACGATCGTCTTTCTAGTGCATATGTAAAACATATACTACGTGACAAATAACAATAACGGAGATTTCTGATGGCCTGTTCATCCTTTCAAAAGGAAGAATAAAAGCTTCAATTGTACTGATTGCCGTGAACTTGACAAATGGACCGCGTACTATATCAACGCTCCTTTTCCTTCCATGTTGGCAAAAAGTATTCATTATTTGAATGCATTTTGAATGAATAAAATGTAGTTGGGAAAAAACAAACACTATAATATAACGATAGTTGATTGCTTAAAAAACATGTAAAACATTCTTACTCTTTCCGTTTTGCAAAACAGTAGAATTAAAACGGTAATATTATAAATTATTTTTTATTCAGGCAAATTGTCTCTTTGGCCATTCCAATCTTTGCGCAGCACTTGATATTCCAATGATTCTATAACAACTGTTTTCTGGTTATATAATATTGCCTTTGCTTAGGTTGTTAACTACGGTAACCATCACGGTAATCATTTGGAAAAAAAACTTAAATGAATGAAAATAGTTGAGTTGAAATTTGTAACAACAAACATGTCCTTACCTATTGCGTTTTGTTGATATGTCAATTGTTGTTTGCACAAAATTACTTTGATATTGTGAACGAACTTATTCAGTAAATTCTCGCTGACACTTACCAAACCTACATTACTCTTTTAGTACGCATCAATTTACTCATATACTCATTCAGATTTTACAACACTTTAAAACCAGTGATTTCAACATACTTGCCCGAAACAGTAATCATAACTGTTCATGTTATCCATTTAATACAGAACATTCAAATAAGGTGAAAGGCATAGTGTTTTTGCTCTTTTCAGAACATTTGTCTTTCATAAACAACCGTCTTTATTGGAACATGTGTGAGTCATATTTTTGTCAACACGCGACATTAGAATGCTTTATAAATTTCACATGTACATTAAAAATTGTGCAATTTCTGGTCATAACAGGTGTGGCATGTATTGCTGAATTCACTTCATTTGAACATCTACAACACAAACAGTATCCATAAATAACATGGAGAACACATTCCTGGAGATCGCAAACACTGTACAACGACAAAGGTTACAACATGAACAATTCACCAGATATGTTAAGAAGCGAGGCATTGAACTAGCCGACAAGACCATACGCTTAAAAACGTCTTACATTGATTTTTCGAAATTGTTGTAAAGGAACTGTAACAATTACTACCCATGCTTCATTTGTAAAACAACTTAAAAAAAAACAACATAAACGGTCATTTAAAAATATGCGCAGCATCGCCGCCGTAACTAAATTCGTAACACTGTAACACTAACCCAATGCCACAGATTCATGGAACCGATGTAATTTGAAACTTGATAATTCATCATATCGCATATTATCAATACGCGTGTTCGCTCATTCATTAGAGAGAATGCATGCTTGATGCAAGAATTGTGCACTTCCGAAGGAAAATGTTGTTTTTATCTTTCGCTCTTCACCGCCCAAAACATCACGTAGTGGCAATAAATGATGATAACCTGTAATAACCGTTACCCTGCATAACGATGCAATTGGGATTCCGTCTCTAGTGTTTCATTCTCGCCCGACGGCGAGGCCATATGGCACGATACGAAGATGCAGATATAAGCCCCATGTCTTGTCCACGGTTGGGTGGTTCTATGCCTAACCCTAACCTTAACCCATGCTCTTAGTTCAAATGTTTGCGCATTAAGCGCATTTAAGTTTATGTTATAACAGAATTATAAAATGCCTTCCAAGATTGTTCGCAGTTGTTTTTTCGAGATTTTAATTTTAATTTACATGTAATACTTGTTATGTTACAATTTTTACAATTTGACAGCGGATATCAGGCGGACGAAACGATTGGTTTTGTTAATATCAAAATATTCCTTGCAAACACATGCTCGAACACACAATTCAAATGCTAATCAAAGGCAAATAAAATAAAATCAAATCAAATAATCATGTTAACAAGCCATGTCACCTGCTGTCGCGAAATACAGCAATAAGTGTGGAGAATTTCTTTTATGTGTGTCAGTAAATGCCTTAAATTGCTAGAGTAAGACAGCAAAACTTTATACAGTTAATAACTGATCCACGTGAAATGTTTAGCGAAACTATCAGAAACGTTTCGAATACACCGATCGTCGCGTTTGTAACGCTTTATAATTTTATCAATTTCGAAAGATGATTTTCATACGCAACTAAATTTTCAGTATGTGTCTAAGCCATTACAGTTATTTCGCTGCCTGATGTACAGTTATCTTAACATCTTTGAATCTGAGACAAAAAGACTGTCTATTTAATAATTATGTACTCTTTTTCTCAATATACTATTTAAGGCATTGTGAATGTTGATATCTTATCTTTCGTCATACATGTTTTTTTATAATTAATGTTTTTCATTATGTTAGTTGAAGAAAAAAAACTGCAAAGGTGTTGACAGAAGGAAACACTTTCATTAAATTGGAGTCTATTTATTGGTTCGATTTCTTCTTGTTTAATATGTTACATAATTTTATTTGCATTTATAACAATTTAAAACGGATGAAGTTTCATACATTTAATGTCATTGTCGTTCTCATTTATAGGCTGCAATTTCTTTGTGTTTGTAGTTCTGTTGTCATTTATTTATGACGTATTGTAGAGAATTCATGTTTCTAGTTTCTCGAGGTAACGGTTGAAGACTTGTTGTTTGCTTTAAAATAATTTGGGATATGGTATAACCTGATTTAGATATTAGGCAGCAGATCATAGACATTATAGCGTTGATGAAGAGTTGCACTTGTAACACTATCGTCAGTAAATTACGGAATACCGTTAGAGCCATCGTGGTTACACATTAAAATCCAGAGGACGACAATGCGAGAGTGAGAGAATGCGATGACGAGAGTGCGAGAATAAGATGACGAGAGCGCGAGAATACGATGACGAGAGCGCGAGAATACGACGACGAGAGTACGAGAATACGATGACGAGAATGCGAGAACGCGATGGCGAGAATGCGAAAACGCGAGAGTAAGATGACGAGATTGCGAGAATATGATGATGAGAGTGCGAGAACGCGATGGTGAGAATGCGAGAATGCGAGAACGCGAGAGTACGATGACGTGAGTGCGAGAATGCGAGAACGCGAGAGTGCGAGAATACGATGACGAGAGTGCGAGAACGCGATGGCGAGATTGGAGAGTGCGAGAATACGATGACGAGAGTGCGAGAATACGACGACGAAAATGCGAGAATACGATGACGAGAGTGCGTCAATACGATGGCGACAGTACGATATGACTATCGCATTGTCGCCATCGTACTATCGCATTGTCGCCATCGTACTATCGCGTTTTCGCACTCTCGTCACCGTATTCTCGCACTCTCGCATTCTCGCCATCGCGTTCTCGCACTCTCGTCAATCTTGCAACACAAAGTCAATATTTATATTTTATAAGCTATACTCTGACTCTGTTTCAGCTAGGTAAGAATAATAACAACAATATATGTGTAAGCCTTCTTTAAATGTTTTATAATATCTTTAAATAAAATATATCGTACAAATACGTTACCTTTGTTTATTTTTACTTCTATATTAATTAAAATCTTTGATATTTTACGTTATACTAGAAATTACGGATATTGACGTTTTTGCTGAGAAGATTTTTACGCTATCGTATTTATATTTTAGGCCCTAATGACCTGAGCAAAACCGGTAAGACTATTTTAATGTATTTATACTAAACGAATGCGACGTGTTTTTGCTTATTTATTACTTTTTTTGATGGAGCGATCAGGGTAAATAATTCACAAAATATATGCTAACGATTAGCTGACCCACAATTCACGTCCGAATAAAATAACTTCAAGAACGCTTGATTATAAGAGACCACCGTTTGTAATACACGTACAAGCATAGGACGCGATAAACGTTATATATAGGTGAGATGATATGAGGCCAAAGTGATTGCATAGTTTACAATATATAGTCATGATTATCATGTACGTGTACTTTATTTAGTGACTAATCAAGAATTTGATGCATTAGTNAATCGTAAAAAACATATGACCTCGTTTTCATTCACAACAAAAATCGAAGAAACTAAATGACGTCACATTTTTTGATGCTACTAAAAAGCTGACATGCTTTAAATGTTTTCTTAATTACGTTTCCTAACAAATAACATTCTTTGAAGGCGTGGTTATGCCACGTATCACCAAATATACAATTTGTTGTTTCAGTACACTTATATACATGCTACATTTATTACATTTCTTTTAGAGCGGGTTTTAGCACGTGCATTTTACTGCAATATTTTTGTAAATTATTCGGAACTATTTTTGAAACATTAAGCTCCGCCCATAATTATTGCAGAATAACCCATGGACGATTTTCTTCTTTGTTTATATGAAATTTGGCACGTGCCGTGTTAGAATAACGGATAATCATCAATCGAAATCGGTACAATAATAAAGCCTTTGTCGCGCTTTTCGATGATAACTTGCAAAAACCGTCGAGTACGACTATAGCTGTTATTTTCCGCTTATGAACACGAAAGGCTGCGTCGCGCAGTGGTAGCGCATTATTTTTTGCTTCCAGAGATCCTGGGTTCGAATCCCAGGGAAGGTAATATTTTTCTTTATTTTTTTTTTCTTCTTATTATTATAATTAATTAAGACTATTAAATACATGCTAGATGCATTAGTAAACATATTTAATGACATTATCCAAACAATCATTGTCTCTTAAAGCATAGATTGTTTGTAGCATAAGTTTCACGGAGATTACTAGGTAATTATTAACACATTAAATTTTATAAAGTTTACAAAGCGAGGCTTATTAAACGACCCTTGATGAGGAGATACTCGTTTTTTTATTCGACACTTTCCTGGTATTTTATTCATCCCCTTATTTTTGTCTTGTCTGTTGTTATATAATAAAGAAAACTACAGAAAATGGATGAAACACAAAGAGAACAAATCAAATGACGCAATACAATTGCGTTATATAAACTTTGAAACAAATACTTGTATTTCTCGTTCGTGTAGAAAGTATAGCCCAAAATCGTTGAGTGAAGTTCCGTTTATCGTTCCACCATCTTCTCGTAAAGCTTTTCAAGAAGAGCGTTTTTGGTTACTACTGACATGGCCAATCATACAGTTCATCTCTATATTGCCTCGGCCAATTATCCAGTGCAATTAAAGGCATCAGCTCATCGCTAATGTCAAGCACTAAGCGCTACTTAAACTCAATACCCGAGCGGAATACATGATAGATAATGTGAATCAATGGAGTTGAATAATTCGACGAAGACAGTGGTACACCGTTTATTCATAGCACGATTTGCCAATATTTCCAATCAGAACGATGACATATTTGCGCATGGAAACAGTAGCAGTTTACTTAAGAAAAACATGTTGATTGACAGTATGTTTATCGACCAATAAACGACATTTTGTGTTCTGATTCGACGGAATTTAATTACTCATTATGACGTTTTTTAGCAACACTAAGTGAAAATCTATTATCGTAACATTAATGCCTTACATACATTTTGATACAATGGTTCACTAATTCCATATGTTTCTGTTCAGTAAATAAAATAAGGGGCTACACTCGGAAACATGAATGAGTCAAAAGTCAGTGTCATTATGTCTACGCAAACAATAACAGTACACAGGCGTTTAGCCTCAACTATGGTAATAATTCTATTAGAAGCAATTATTGACAGGCTTATATTTCTACGGCATGCGACACGTCAATCGAATTGAAATACAATATATTCACAATCTATTGAGACACAAAACTGTAATAGGTAGTTTGAACAACATAATTCCACAGCAATCGCGTGCCGATGAAATTATTGTCGTTTAAATGCTCATATTATGGTTTTTAACATTCTTAAAGCGGGACTGTACGATTTTTACATGTTTTAAATTTTAATATATTGATTAAATTATGTTACGATGACTCAAAATAGGCAATAAAAATTATACTTTGAAGACGAATTTCATAAAATGCAGCAAAGACAAGTTAGCGCTGGTTAAAGCCGATGCCGACACTTTTACTCGTATTTGTAAGGAAACAAAATTGTGTCTTTGTGTCGTATGAACGAATCTGCAGTAAAACTAAATTTAGATTCACATTGTACATGCATGATATACATGCTGGCTTATTTGACTTCCAGTCATTTAAGATTTCAGATTTAAATATCTGGCTTATTTCGCATTTTTCGACACATGTTCTTCTTAACTTTTATTTTAATTTATATTGAAATATATGTATACTAATTTTTAACACATTTAAAAAAAATCATAAATATTTGACAAAATCGTACAGTCCCGCTTTAAGCAAAAAGCGAACGCCGACTGTGTACTGTTATTGATATTATCTATGTAAACTCGTCTTCATCATTTAAATGTGAGGTCGCACAAACGGCAATCCCACACAGGTGGCTAAACGTATTATTTAACCCACTCAGCCACTCTGATTCCATGTCATTGGCTGTGGACGTATTTTCATTTACCATGGCAGTGTCAATTGTGTAGTAGTAGTTTTATTCCTGGCGTACGTATATATATTTGCATACGTGAAGTTAAACTTATGCCAATAATATGATACCTTGAATTGCATCTACAAAGCACTCGCCGCTTTCAAGAAAGACTGTTGATTTTTATGCAACAATTATTTGGGTTTGACATCGCACAGCAACGCAAAAATAGACGCGTATAGACCACACACTGGTACTCGAATTGAAGAGAATTTCATGCACAAAAATCATCATTGCCATACGAAACAAATTGACTATCAAATATATCTAAAACTACTATGATTGAGCACACGGCTAAATACTTTATTAAATATAAAACTTATCTGTTGATATCAATTTAAGCTTATCGTATGCAAATTGTACACCCATATGGTCTTTAAATCACACTTTAAATTTATTTTGTAAAACAAATACTGCTACATCGGGTCTTATTGTAATATAAACAAATCATATTTCGTTTAATAAAATATAAATGTTTATTCCTCATAGCTTTTTTTAAATTAATTTACACACTTTTTGTGTTACTTTTTCTATTTCCGCTCATACACTCATAACTTACAATTATTTACATATTTGCACCTGGGTCGATTGCGAATCGATTAAAACCATTCGTACAAACACTTATATCGAAATACCAAACTGGCTTTGTTTCAGGCCGATACATAGGAGAAAACAAACGTCTCTTATATGATATAATGAATTACACCGAAAAAAATAAAATACCTGGAATAATTATGATGATAGATTTCAAAAAAGCATTTGATTCATTGTCTTTTGATTGTATTGAACAAACCTTAAACTTGTTTAATTTCGGACAAAGCTTTAAACGTTGGATTTCGTTTTTTTTAAATACAAAAAGCTCTGTTCAATTCAACGGATTTGTGTTTGAACGTTTTTCAATAGGCCGCGGTTGTAGACAGGGAGACCCTATTTCGCCATATATCGTTATACTATGTGCAGAACTCCTCGCAATTAAGATCAAACATTGTAAAGATATACAAGGCATTACGGTTAACGGCATAGAATATAAGATAAGTTACTAGACGGTTCTAAACATTCTCTTAATGCTTCTTTAAATATGCTCCATGATTGTGCATTATTTTCTGGTTTAAAGGTTAATTTTGATAAGACACATGTTATCTGGATCGGAGAGCTAAAATATAGTTCTCGGTCCATCAAGACAAAATATGAACTCACGTGGGTTACGACCAGACTTAAATTGTTAGGAATTATTTTCGATATTGATCCTAAAATCTTGTTTGAATTAAATTTTTCTGAAAAATTCACTTAAGCAAATACTATTATTAATCAAGGGAAAAAAAAACAATTTCTCCTATTGATTGAATTACCTTTGTCAAATCACTAATTTTACTATTGTTTACGCACTGCTTTTTTCAATACCCACTCCAAAAATAGACATCCTAGATAAATTAAATAAATTGTTGTTTGATTTTGTTTGGGGAAAAAAAACTTATAAAATTAAAAGTTCAACACTTTTTCAAAGCTATGACAAGGGTGGACTTCAGATGGTAGATAGTTATGCATACTGTAAAAAGATTAAGCTGTCTTGGCTGAGAAAATTGTATTCATGTAGCAGAAGTAAATGTATTATTCTTATACGATCTATGATAGATGTCGGTAAAATTTTTATTACAGGAAAACAGTATACTGTAAATATTAAGAATTCTATTAAAAATCATTTAAAAATGAACAGCTTTTAGAATCTGTAAACATGCATGATGTAGACAATATTCTTAATATGCCTTTGTTTTATAATGAAAACTTTAAAATAGGTAATGAACGCTTCTTTTTTAAAACATTGTACGACAGAGGTATACGATTTGTGAGGGATATAGCCATCGATTGAAAATCCTTTTTTGAATAAAACACAAATAGAAATGATCACTGGAAAAGCCATACATGTTATCCTCTATGAAGGACTAGTAAAATCAGTAAAAACACTGTTCATAAATTAAATCTAAATTTTTATTAAAACGATGTGCAAAATCTGGTCCATCTCTGTCATGCTATGCACAATTCATTGTGTGCCATGATAGCAAAGACGATTTATATAAAACTTGTATAACGCGTGATTGAGCCTATATGTAAAAGCAAGTAGACCGACTTTGTCATTGCAGACGAAGAATGGAAACTTATTTTTAGAACAGTATTCAGCATAACAAGGGACAGTAACATACAACGGTTTCAAATTAGAATTGTTTATAATACTCTAGGTACGAACTCTTTAATATTCAAAATGAAATTGTTAAAAAATAGCATCTGTACTTTTTGTAAACAATGCGAAGAAACTATTATGCACCTCTTTTGGAACTGCCAAAAAGTAAAGAGTTTAATGTAAACAATAAACGAAACATTGTTCACTAAAAGGCTTTCAAATTGTATATCGGAAATAGACTGCAAAATATTTATGTTAGGTAGTACCAAACCAGAAAAACTAAGTCTTAACATGTTATGTCTTTAAGTCAAAATATACATTTTTAAATGTAGAAAAGATAATTGTATTCCAAATTACGACAGTCTTTTACAGAGTTTAGCGTTCTCCTACAAAGTATATAATTCATTTAACATATCGGAAATAGAAGCCACATCGTGGTCACCGATAAGTAATTATTGTGGACCAAATTTACTTATATAGACAAGAAAGCATAATGTTAGTTTTTTAATAAAATACATATTATAAATCTTATATATTCCAATTCAGGTCGTTGTAATTCTAACTTTTTAAGAGAAACTCACCGTATGCACTCTTTCTTCTTTTTATTTTTATTTTTATTAATTCTATTTCAATGTATACACGTGTTTGTGTATATACTCTTTAAAGTACTCAAACAAAACATGTTGTATACACTATATTAACCTCCTTTTATTACATGTTTTGTATATGCGTCTTAGACAATTACAGTGGAATTCCAATGAAAATTCGCAATATACTATAATTGCATGTTCATATTGTATTATCCGTGTATATGTTTCTTTTTACATTTGTCATAATGTATTGTCCATGTATATGTGATTAACATATTGAAATAAAAAGTTTATACATTGAAAAAAACATATATGCATACCTTTTATTACAAAGACGTTTTTTTAAATGTATTTTAAGCAAAGAGCAAGGCTTATCAATTTTAAGAACCTTTCACTTCAGATGCTCTCTTCGATAGCCTATCAATGTCTTACATATATTATGACTTTAGCGTATAAAAGTAGTGCAAAAAAATTCACCGTTAAAAGTAGTTATTACTATATTACATGGAGAGGTTTTGAAATAATGGAGCATACTTACAATTACACATGCTATTTATTCGTAATACACTTATTCGTGATATGTTTTAAACAATTTATGCAGTGCAATTTCTTTATGGAATTCGAATGCCTTACTTTTTGCAATGTATTTAGCATAAATATTTGTTGATTATATTTCTTTATCATTGTCTCATAATGTAAACAATATTTACAAAGGTAGCAAACAATGCCCTTTATGTCAATACAAAAAGTTTCAGTATATTTCCTGATATAAAAAGAGAGGAGAAAGACGACCCAAGATCGCTCACCTGGATAAGGTTTTAATGTAAAATACATGAGATAATTTTCGTTTTTATTTTGCTAATCAAGTTTATCTGAACCATTATGAACCTCTATGATTTACATAAACATTGTAGAGGACAACAATGCTCTCGTAAATACCAAATTATCAAATCTCTGCATTGAGGTTCCAGAGAAGATTTGAAAAGTTTTTTT
This sequence comes from Dreissena rostriformis, assembly GCA_007657795.1. Taxonomy (NCBI): domain Eukaryota; kingdom Metazoa; phylum Mollusca; class Bivalvia; order Myida; family Dreissenidae; genus Dreissena; species Dreissena rostriformis. The sequence continues at coordinate 220,426 of VMBQ01000240.1, read as the reverse complement.
TGCTATATTAATCAATGATAATCGTGCGATCCTGGGTTGTGACCAGTTTAACAATACTGACATGACTCAAAGACACTTTGTAGAAGGCCTGAGTGCGGTGTTAAACAGCAAATATTTAACTATTTGGAATTTAAGTTTAACAGCGTGATTGTATGCAGTATCCCCACGTTTTGTATCACTGCTGACTCACTTATGAAGCAGACCAGAATAAGTTGAACCAGGGGAAAAGAGGCTAACATAATGAGCATTCTTTTGAAGTTTCGCGGGAATCTGCCAATTGTTTTAGAAGAATATGCGCTTTGAATGAAAGGTTTACGCACGACGCAACACATACAAAGGGAGATCACAAAACATATAATGAACAATTTGCGGCCATCAGAGCTAAAAATATACAACACACACTATAACGTATATTTATTTCTACTAAAACAGTACTATCAGCGTTATTCTGAAGGTAGCGGGCCATGAAACAATTTAAAATGCTGGCCTGTGTACACGGATTTCATCCGTTCAGCAACACGTCCACATTATCAAACCCGTGTTCTAAACCGTATAAAACAATGGGAATAATCCGCTTCGTGATTTGCGCGATCTCCATTTGTCCTCTCAGCGCGTTGATTGGCATCCACTGACACCGAAGAAGATCGTGATCGCACTGTACTATGTCGAACGAAAATGGCGCAAGTCTGCAGACGACGAACATGTCCGAATGACCAAAGGCGCTAGGGTGTTCGTGCTGTGGTCGAAAAGCGATAACTGGCTTAAATTCTGAAATAACAAACACCTATAATTCTATTTAGTATTTTGTTTTAAATATGCTCTTTTATCTCCATTTTAACACGTTTAGTCTGATAGTTCTGTCGAAAAAGGTTTGCAAACATAGGTTGTTTTCTATAAGTAGTTTGTCGTATAACGTGTCTCTGCATTATGAGCTGAATGTATACAACTTGCCGAAAAATAGATTTCAACAGTTATAAGCCTAACAAAATATATATAGAAACACATATCTACCGAGTCAGAGAAAAGAAAACATTCGAATTGCTTAAGACGCAAAGCAACACATGTCAACGTAACATGCATTAGCCTTGAACGGAATTACATCCTCTTCAACCCAGGCGGCCAAATACTAACAGTAAGTTTAGAGCGTTTTCAACACGAGGCAAATGAATGGAAACAAGCCACGAGTAATGCATGATAACTTGAAACAAATGACTTCCTTTTCTTCATAAATTATATAATGTCAAAGACAGTGTTTTATGTGCGAAATTTGGAATTAATTAAAATGTCCAACGTATTGCATTTAATGAAAGGGGTCGTAAAAGCACTAAAAGGCGTCGCTCTAAATTCGGCCCACAAAGCTGCTTGTAAGGCGTTTCCAATAACCCGACCTTCTCAATGTTTTTCAACCATAAACTTTTTGTTGTTGATATTTTGAGTTGAATGAAATGTTGACGACGCACGATTCACGACGAACGACAGACAAAAGTCGACAGCAAAAGCATACTACGGAATACCGTTAGGGCCATCGTGGTTACACATTAAAATTCAGAGGGCGACAATGCGATAGTGCGATAGTACGATGGCGACAATGCGATAGTACGATGGCGACAATGCGATTGTACGATGGCGACAATGTGACAATGAGACAGTACGATGACGACAATGCGACAGTGCGGCAATACGATGGCGACAGTGCGATAGTACGATGGCGACAATGCGATAATACGATAACGACAGTGACAGTGACGACAGGACCACAATGGAAATATGGGTTTACTCATTTTTGTGTTCTCATTGGTGTTGGTATGTATGTAATGGTATATTTATTTTCATGTATGTGATATTGTTATATATTGTACATGTTGTAAATGCCCTTGTATGCAATCCTTACCGAAATAAATCTATCTATCTATCTATGACAATACGAAAAAGCGATAGTACGATGACGACAATGAGATAGTCATATCGTACTGTCGCCATCGTATCATCGCATTTTCGCCATCGTACTATCGCGTTATCGTATTGTCGTCATCGTATTTTTGCATTGTAAATTTGCCATCGTACTATCGCACTTTTGCCATCGTATTGTCGCACTGTCGCATTATCGTCATCGTACTGTCGCATTGTCGTCTATCGCTTTGTCGTAGTGTCATAGATAGATAGATAGATTTATTTCGGTAAGGAATGCATACAAGGGCATTTACAACATGTACACTATATAACAATGGCGACAATGCGATAGTGCGATAGTATGATGGCGACAATGCGATAGTACGATGGCGACAGTGCGATAGTACGATGGCGACAATGCGATAATACGATGACGACAGTACGATGACTATCGCATTGTCGCCATCGTACTATCGAGTTGTCGAATTGTCGCCATCGTACTATCGCATTGTCGCCATCGTACTATCGCATTGTCGCCATCGTACTATCGCACTATCGCGCTGTCGCCCTCTGGATGTTCATGTGTAACCACGATGGCCCTAACGGTATTCCGTAGCTAACCATGAGTATGCTGTGCTCAGGAGACCTAAAAACGTTAAAGAAATAGATTTATTTTCGCAATATGTACGTGCTGTGTAAGTGTTATCCATGTAAATCATATACAATGTAAAACGTGTCTTTTTATTGAATTTGCAGTGCTTTCGTTCCATGTAGCGGATATTTAAAACATGTATGCCTGTATATTTATTACTTTTTAAATAAGCTCTGAAGGGCAACTGGTTACACGATATATGGCCTGTTCAAAAGGTAGTGTTTAAGAATTATGCTGCATGGGACAACCGATACTGCTTTTAGAAACTTCATTTTTGTTACAAAAGTCCGGCGATAATATTTCTCATAATTCTGGCAACATTTTTTTTTTAATGAGCCTCGCTCTGTAAAAAGGGGTTTAATGCATGTGCGTAAAGTGCCATCCCAGTGCAGTCCGTACAGGCTGATCAGGGACTACACTTTCCGCCTAAACTGGATTTTCGCTAAGAGACTTTCTTTAAACGAAAAATACCATTAAAGCGGAAAGGTGCCGTCCCTAATTAGCCTGTGCGGAGTACACAGGCTAAACTGTGGCGCTAAATTACGCACATGCATTTAACTCTTTTTGTCAGAGCGGGGCTCAATTTATTTTTTATTTAACAGTATCCTGAACAATCATATTGTCTTGAACGTGACTGCAACACGCGACGTAAACTATGATAACGAAATTAGTATGTTGCGATCTCCATTATCACCTGCGACCATACATTATAAACAATTACGAAACAATTTTCCGACGCGACGCGCTTGTCATTTAATACAAAGTTATTGTGTGGTATTGTTTCAGGTATGGTTAGAGACGAGCCCGTGTATATTTTATTACTGTTTCGAGACAGACGGAGGGGTAAGGCGCATACAGTAACATACGGAAACTAAAAAGATAAATTTAAGAAAAATGCAAAACAGTGTCACTTCTCGTTCAAACAATTAGCTTAGTTGTCATTTACGTCGAAAAGGAAACCACTATATTGGCTCTTCTGTTCTCAATCATGAATTGCATATGTATGGCGTTGGTGATCTTACCTTTCTGACAATAAATTTATTGTTGAAGCAAATAAATAAATCAACTATTAAACAACGAAAATTCCAGTTTGTAGGCGTCATATATATGCCACGTATCTCCAACAACAATTTTAGGCATTTTGTACAAACAAGGGTGGTACTTCTTTAACCACCTTTAGACTGATTCTGACATACAAACGACTAATTTATAATGCATAGCTGTTTATTAAAATGTAGCAGCCTTTGTTATAAATGCACATTTAGGCGCATACAATAATATGTCAGCTAAAAGTATAAAGAATTGATCAGTGAGACAATCGTCTTATGTTAGCTGCAGAAAGGTAAAGGGTAACTTATAGGTAAAAAGTAACGAATAGGAAGAAAGTAACGAATAGGCGGAAAGTAACGAATATGTGGAAAGTAACGAATATGTAGAAAGCAACGAATAGGTATTGAGAAAAGAATAGGTAGACAGAATAGTAGAAAGCAAACGTATAAGAAGAAAGCAAACGAACCACGCACATCACATCAATATAAGATGTTGCTGCACACAATTCCTACTTGGAAATATTAAAAATATTTTTGACATTCTTACAAAAGTTTACTTGGCCAATTCAAGTGTCAACAAAATCTCACTCTTAAACTTTGACAATGATGTTACACTGATTGTTGTGTTAATAATCTTTTCAGATACATTTCCTGCAATTATATTTGAGTATTCATTTTTTGAATGAATTTTGAATGAATGAAGTTTAGTTGAGAAAAATAGAATAAGTATTACGATAGTCGATTGCTTAACATCATCTTACTCTTTCCGTTTTACAAAACAGTCGAATTACAGCGTTGATATTATTATTTGTCTTGTATTCAAGCAAATAGTCTTTCTGGCCCTGTCTAAACGTTGATATGACAACGATACTACCACAACTGTCTTCTAGTTTTGTAATATTCCTATTGCCAAGGTTTTTACTTACGGTAACCATCACGGTAACCATTTGGCAAAATTGTGTATTGAAAGCAAAATGTCAAGAAGAAATTCATCTGCATTTTTGTAACAAGAAACTTCTTACTTATTGCGTGTTGTTGATTTTTAAATTGTTGCCTGCATAACATTCTTTCGCTTACTACTGTAAACGAAGTCATTCAGTCACTTCTCACATACACTCACCAAACACAAATCTCTTACTCTTTAAGTGCGAATCAATTTACTCATGTACTCTTCTAGATTTTACTACCCTTAACACCAATCATTTTAACATACCCAAAACAGGAATCAGAAAAGTTTATAATACCGAACAATCAAATAAAGTGAAAGGCACACAGTTATTGCACTTTTTTTTCTGCACTCATAAACAACCGTAATTATTGGAAAATGTGTGAGGCATGCACTTTTTCTGTCAACTCTTCTGTAAAACAGTCATTATATATATATGGTTATCCGCCTTACGAAGGCTTTATATAAATGATCGTAGCAGACGTGGAAATTTCAGACGTAAATTCAACATTGTGCAATTTCAGGTCATACAAAAGTGTGGCATGTAGTGCTATATTCATTTGAAAATCTACTTAATAAACATTTTCCTATTTACAACATGGAACCAATGTTATATGAAACTTAATTTATTCATCATATTGCATATTAGCAATACGTGTGTTCGCTCATCCATAAGCCAGAATGTCATGCCTGTTGCAAGAATTGTGCACTTTCGAAGGAAAGTCTTGTCTTTATCGCTCGCTCTACGCCGCTCTACGCCGCTCTACGCCGCTCTACGCCGCTCTACGCCGCTCTACGCCGCCCAATACAACAGGTAGCGGCAATAAATGGTGATAACCTGTTATAATTGTTACCCTGTCTAGCGATGCCATTCGCATTCCGTCTCTAGTGTTTCATCCTCGCCCGACGGCGAGGCCATATGGCACGAAACGAAGATGGAAATATAAGCCCAATGTCTTGTCAACGGCTAGGTGGTCCTATGCCTTTATATAACCTTAACCCATGCCCTTATTTAAGAGGTTTACGAATTATAGTATTTATGTTTGCAGAATTATTATATTCCGTTCAAAATTGTACGCAGTTTTCTATTTCGAGATTGCTATTGCAATGTTCAATTAATACTAGTTATATTGCAATTCGACAGCAGAAATAAGGTGGCTGCAAGATTGGATGTGTTATTATTAAACTATTCATTGCAAACACATGCTCTAACTCATACATCAAGTGTTTTTCTAAGACACTTAAAATGGTATGAAATAAAACGTTAATGTTCACAAGAACTGTCGCGAAATAGATGTATATATTCAATAGGAAATGACAGCGCGAGTAACCTCGTGACCTGTTTTAGCAGATGTGCTTTTGTGCTTCCTTACGTATTTGAAATAGTTGTTCCGTCATAAAATGTATCACACTAATATTTTAAGGCGTATTGTAAATAAATCGTCTTTCTAGTGTATTTAAGTTACGTTATTTTATTATATATATCTTAATTTTAAGCTTAATAGCCATGTTACTTGGCCTTTTCTTTCCATTATTTCGGCTTCTTTCTGAGATTGTATATGATGCTTTGTCTAAATATATTTTTTATCAAAGACGAAATGTACTTGTTGTTACCTGATCTACCGGTAGTTTCATTTCATCGTGCCTCAAACAGTTACAAGTATGTGCCTTTGGTTTGAATCTAACCATATAGTCATTGACTAGAAATTATTCTCTTTTATTGTTATTTAATTTGAATTGTGATGCCATGAGATAATGTTGTATTCACATTTCAATGTTTCGTTTATAAAGCTGGGACAAGGGTGAGGTTTGGAGCTTCTTAAACCCGGTTAAATTACAAAGGCTTTGCATTTGCCGTTCCAATGCGGAGACCCATGTTTTATTCTGATGTGCGTGTTTGTGATGCATTTGTGTTTTCTGTCAATCACACGTGTCGTGTGTCATCCTGTTTGAAAACAGGTTACTTGACAAAAATAAAGGAACAAATGCTATTATAAGATTTTAACGATGTATAATTATGTTTAATTATCTTGAATAACGTGTGTAAAATAGTGGTTCGAGCCCTGGTGTGGTTAACTATTTTTTCTCTTTTTTTACTTTTATAATTGTTTTTATATTGGAGCTCTTTAGTTCTGATGTTTATATTTATGAATTTAAAGCATGTAATGACACACTTCAAAACATACAAAACTCTATGAACAAGTCCCTTTAATACTAAGCACGTCATACAACAGCTCTGCACAATACAAGTAGCATGCGTACGAGTGTACTAATGAAAACATTATTTACTTGCTTATATTCAAAGTCAATTAACACAGCCATATCGTAGAAACACTAGCGCTTCTCCTCCGGGGTCTAATTAAGAACAGAACGAAGGCGTTTGCTGGACTCATAAGAGAATTAATCAGGTAACCACAGGCGCTTAGTTAGTTGAAACGGGTACATCAAAAGTCAAAGTCTCTTGGTCGTTTGCGTGATTTTTCATTGGGTGTTGTGAAACTTCAAAGGGCCTTTCGAAAGAAGCCAGACCAAATCATAGAAACTCTTAGGTAATATCCTTAAATTAATATCATGCATAACTGTAACATAATATATTCTTGCTCATTGTAATGCACAATTGAGGATTCGGATGCAATCGGTCGTATTGCAGCGACATTTGCTTTGTTTTGGCTATTGTGTATGTTGTACATTACAATATACTAAATTAGATGCGTATGAACTATCGCCACTCTGTAGAAAATAAATGCTATGTTGAAAATGAAAAAAAAAACAAAAAAAAAAAAAACGTGTGTGTTCTTAAACATTAAAGTAAAAGTACGAGTACAGATCATCAATTAAAACATACACATACTTTACGTTCAATTTAAAAGAAGCACACCCATGTCATCGTTATTATCCCCCGCCATAGGCGGAGGGATATTGTTTTGACGTTGTCCGTCCGTCCTTCCGTCCTTCCGTCCGTCCTTCCGTCCGTCCTTCTGTCCGTCCGTCCGGAACTTTTGTGTCCGGCGCCATATCTTAGAAGTGCTTTGGCGGATTTCACTGAAACTTATTATGAGTATATATAAATGGATAAGAGGATGATGAACGCCAAATGGCATTGTACACCTTCTGTTAATAACGGAGCTATGGTCCTTTGTATCTTGAAAAAAATGCTTTTTACTATAGGCACGTTTGTGTCCGGAGCCATATCTTCCAAGTGCTTTGGCGGATTTCACTGAAACTTGGTATTGGTATATAAATGCATAAGAGGATGATGCATGCTAAATGGCAGTGTACACCATCTGTTAATAACGGAGTTATGGCCCTTTGTATCTTGAAAAAATGCTTTTTACTATAGGCACTTTTGTGTCCGGAGCCATATCTTGCAAGTGATTTGGTGGATTTCATTGAAACTCGGTATGAGTATATATTGATAAGAGTATGATGCACGCCAAATGGCATTGTTAACCATCTGTTAATAACGGAGTTATGGCCCTTTTTTCTTGGAAAAAAGCTTTTTACTATTAGCTTACAGTTGTCCGGAGCCATATCTTGGAAGCGCTTTGGTGGATTTAATTGAAACTTGGTACGACTATATATATGGATAAGAGGATGATGCATGCCAAATGGCATTGTACACCATCTGTTAATAACGGAGTTATGGCCCTTTGTATCTTGAAAAAATGCTTTTGACTATAAGCATACAGCTGTCCGGAGCCATATCTTGCAAGTGCTTTGGCGGATTCCATTGAAACTTGGTATGAGTATACTTGGTGTGAGTGTATATATAGATAAACGAAAACCCATCACAGGTACAAATTAGCTTTACAAAAAAATGACAAAAGGCACAATCCTTCACTTATACCTTCTCTTTTAGTTCTACACCCATCCATAAACAAAATTTATTTGGCGGGGGATATCAATTCAACGAATTTGCTTGTTTATTACACGTTTAAAATAACAAAAAAAAGAGGTGAGCACAGTAACAAACCCAGTGACGTTATGTCTTTTACTGTATATGAATATACTGATAGCATTTTGATCAAGTATTTTCAGTTCAATGCATCATCAGTTAACCATATAATTTACCCTACGCAATGTTTAAGCGAGTTTCCAAAGGCATTACAAGTGTTATGATTGAGCCTTGCACAATTTGTAAATTAAAAAAAAATCAACATCGTCAAAGAGTTCTTGTCCGCTATAAGTCATATAATATGTCATAAACGTATATGCAACTATAATGTTTATAGTTGATACTAAATTAATAATGCATTAATTAGCATAATCCTCTCGCAGGTCGCTTTTTCGGAAGTATTATATTTTGCAAAAATTCTTAGAATGTTGACAGCTGCAACTAAACGAAAACATTTCAGACAGTTATGACATAAGTGTGTTAACATTGTCTTCCACCATTGAGATACATTATTTGGCAACGGATTGTAGACATAATAGCCTTTATAAAGAGTTGTACGTTTAACACTAACGTCAGTAAATAGTGTCCCGCATCGAGCATAGCAGGAAACTTTCATTATCATAGACAGACCATGACTGGCGCAATTTTTAAAAGCTTAACACATACAAGTATTTTAGTCGAAACAAATGTATTTAATCAAATATCTTCTTGAATGTTCTTATTAGAACCTAAGTTGTTGACGCGACGAATTTGACGTTATAGTATGTATGTTATATGTCCTGATGACCTGAGCGGAACCGGTCAGCATATTTTACTAAGAAAATTGTTAAAAATATTGGTTCATTTACAGATTATCAGTGAAATAATAAGGCTTTCGTAAGGATTTTATTTAGATAATTTGTAAAATACGTCGAATATTCGTATAGCGGTTATGTTTCGCTCAAAATTACGAACGGCTGCGTGACACGTGGTTTCGCATAAACTTAAACTTCCATAGGTACAGAAACGGTCGAAACAATAGCAGTTTACTTAAGAAATACATGTTGATTGATAGTTTGTTTATCGACCAATAAACAACATGATGGGGTTCTGCTGCGACGTAATTTAATTACTCACTATGCCGTCTTTACGCAAAAGCTGAGTGAAAATCTTAAATGGTTACGTTAACGCGTTTCATTAGTGTTGATACAAATGTGCGCCAATCCCATATGTTTCTCAACAATACGCACAGTAATAGGCTACAATCGGAAATATAAATGAGTCGAAAGTCAGTGTCCTTATGTCCTCGCCCAAAAAAATAAAGGGACAGAGGCGTTGAGCCTCATCTATGGTAATAATTCTATTAGAAGCAATTATGGTCAGGCGAATAGTTCTACGGCATGCGACACGTCAATCGAATTGCAACATAATACAGTTCACAAGCTATTGAGACGCAAAACTTTAATAAGCAGTTTGAACAGCATAATTCCACAGCACTCGCGTGAAGATGATATTATTAGCGCTTAATTGCTAATATTATGGGTTTTAACATTCTTAGGCAAAAAGTGTATACCAACTGTGTACTTTAATTTATGGTATCTATGTAGAATTGTCTTCATCATTTAAATGTGGGATCGTATAGACGGCAATCCCGCGCAGGTGGCTGAAAGTATTCTTTAACACAATCAGTCACTACATGTTCCATGTCATTGGCTGTATAAGTATTTTCATTTACCAGTGTCAATGGCGTAGTAGTATTTATTATTTTTGTCATATTATATGATTGTCAGATGATTATAATACGGGTTTCTGGCGTGTTCATTTGTTTGTGGTGCTAAAGTGTGTTTTTTTTTCATATTTTATAACACAATTATAGCGATTTTAAGAATGTTCGATATCGCTGATGTAATATTAAATGTAAACATATATCATTGCATACGTGAAGCTTAACTTATGCCAAACTATAAGGTAACTTGAATTGCATCTACACAGCACTCGCCGTTTTCAAGAAAAAATTATCATTTTTATGCAAAAAATATTTAGACATCGAACAGCAGCGCAAACGCAGACGCTAACTTATCACACACTGGTACTCGAGTTGACGAGAAATTTCACAAAAACATTCATCATTGCCATACGAATCAAATTAACATCAAATATATTTGAAACTACTATGATTGAGGACACAGCTAAAAACTATATTTAATATAAAGCTAATCTTTCGATATCAATTTAAGCATTTTGTATGCAAATTGTACATCCATATGGTCTTTTAATCACTCTTTTAATTATGTGACAAAAATAATGCTATCTTGCGTCTTATTGTAACATAAAAAAGTTCTACCTTTTAATTAAATATAAATGTATATTCCTCGTAGCTTTTGTAAAATAAATTTACACACTTTTTTCGTTACTTTTTTATAATAAAGATGTGCATTGCCACTCATAAACTCATAATTTACCATTTTTAACATATATACACACATTCGATTGAAACACCATAATAAAGAATGTATGTTAAACAAATAACAAGGCTTATAAATTAAAAAAAAAAAAAAACTTTAACTTAAGATATCCTCTTTGATAACATATTCATGACGTTAACAAATTATGACTTTAGAGCATCAAATCAGTGTCGCAAATGTCACCGTTAAAAGTAGTAATTACGCTGTAGCATGGAGTGGTTTTGCATTGATGAAGCATACTTAAAAAATCAAATGTTAGTTATTCGTAACAAAATGAATTATGATATATTTTATACAATTTATGAAGTGCAATTTAGTTATGGAATTGTAATGCCTTACTTTGTGCTATGCTCGATGTATAAACTATTAATATATATAGATTGTATTCCATTTCGTTATCATTGTCTTTTAATGTAATGGTCAGGTTTGTAATATTTAAACAATATTAACAAAGTAAGCTAATAATGCCAATACAATTGGTGTCAGTATATTTCATGATATAAACAAAACTGAGAACGAAGATGGTCCTTGATCGCTCACCTCGGTAAGGTGTTTATGTATGACATAAGATAATTCTCTTTTTTTGCAAATCAAGTCTAAATTAACCATTATGACCCTCTATGTGTGGCCAGGTTTAACCATATGCATGATTTAAACAAATATAACAACTATGCCAAAAGCGAATATTTAACTTTTAGGCATTATGGTTTAAAATCCGTCTTTTATCATTTCTGTTGACCTTTGTATGAAGCGGATCAGAACGAGAGGAACAAGCGGGAAAGAGGATCACCGAATGCTTGTGAAGCTTGGCGGAAATGTGCGAATGGTTTAAGAAGAATATTTCCTTTAAATGAAAAGTTTACGCACGACGCAACTCAGATAAAAACTCATCATGGGCAATATGCGCTCATCAGAGCTAAACATACAAAACACACACTATAACGTATATTTATTTCTACTACAACAGTACTATTACCGATAGTCTGAAGGTAGCGGGCGATGAAACAATTTGAAATGCTGACCCTAGTACACGGATTTCATCCGGTCACCACATACGTCCACACTATCAAATCCGTGTTCTAAACCGTACAAAACAAGGTAAATAATCCGCTTCGTGATTGGCGCAATCTCCATTTGTCCTCTCAGAGCGTTGATTGACATCAACTGACACTTAAGGACCTCGTGATCGCACGGCACTATGTCGAACGAGAATGGCGCCAATCTACAGACGACGAACATGTCCGAAGGACCAAATGCGCTAGGGTGTGCGTGCTGTTTTCGAAAGGCGATTACTGACTTTAATTATGAAAAACCAAACACATCACCGTGGAATCTACTTAATATCTTTTGTTTTACTTGACCTGCGCTTTCTTTAAAATAAATATTTTATCGTATTAGGTATCACTCCATTATGATATGAAAGTATACAACTCTCCGAAAAATAGATGTCAACAGTTGAAATCATACCAAAACAGATATAGTAATAAATATCTGCAGAATCAGAGACGCAAAACAACAAACTTCAACGTGACAGCCATAAGCCTTAAACTGAATACCTGTCTGTTACCAATCAGACGGCCAAATACTAACGGGAAGTTTGGAGCGTTTTCAACACGAGGCAAATGAATGGAAACTAATAACGAGTCAAGAAAAATAACTGATGACAAATGACTTCCTTTTCTTCATAAATCATATAATGTCAGAAGACACTGTCTTTTATGCGAAATGGGCAATTCATCAAAATGTCCAACTTATTGCATTTACTAATATGGGGGTGTTAAAGCACTGAAAGACGATGCTCTAGATTCGGCCCACGCAGTTGCTTGTAAGGCGTTTCAAATAGCCCGACCTTCCAGTGAGTGCGTTGTGCTCAGGTGACCTAAAAACGTTATAGAAATAGATTACTTTTAGTAATATGTACGGGCTGTGTAAGAGAAATACATGCACATCATATACACTGCAACACCTGACGGAAATATGAGTATGCAACTAGTATATTGCGAACTCCATTATTCACCTGCGACCATTCATTATACACAATTGCGAAAAAAATCCGGCGCTACGCGCTTGTCATTTTATACAACGTCATTGTGTGGTATTTTTTTAAGGTATGGTAAAAGACGAGTTCGTAAAATTTGTATTACAATTTCGAGACAGACGGAGGAGTAAGGCGCATACAGTAGCATACGGAAACTAAACAGATAAATTTAAGAAGAATGCAAAANGAAAGGTGTGATCACCAACGCCTTACTTGTGCAATTTTTGAATGAGAACAGAAGAGCCATTAAAGTGGTTTCGTTTTTGACGTAAATGACAACTAGGCTAATTACATGCGAGAACAGTGACACAGTTTTGCATTCTTCTTAAATTTATCTGTTTAGTTTCCGTATGCTACTGTATGCGCCTTACTCCTCCGTCTGTCTCAAAATTGTAATACAAATTTTACGAACTTGTCTTTTACCATACCTTAAAAAAATACCACACAATGACGTTGTATAAAATGACAAGCGCGTCGCGCCGGATTTTTTTTTCGCAATTGTTTATAATGAATGGTCGCAGGTGAATAATGGAGTTCGCAATATACTAGTTGCATAATCATATTTCCGTCAGATGTTGCAGTGTATATGATGTGCATGTATTTCTCTTACACAGCCCGTACATATTACTAAAAGTAATAATGCGCTTATAACATGAGACCAGAATAACGCCTGTAAAACTACAACTTCAGAGAAATCGATTCCTGTCAAATTTCTAATATAAAAAAAACATTGAAATCGGGACTATAAAAGCGGTGGCATTAGCTTGTATCGTTTATTTTCTCTCATCGATAAGTTGTGATCAAAATTGCTCGTAAGAACTTTCAAGGGTTACATGGACAAGCAATTCTGTAAAGTATATTGGTTGAATGCGGTAATGCGAAAATGGGCCTAATGCCATATGGAGCCAGAATAGCTCCTGACAAACCTGCGCATTCGCGCTCTGGTTTGGAGCTGCGCTGGCCGCATATGGCGTAGGACCTTTTTTTGGCATGACGCGGCTTATATCAAGTATCCCTTTGTCACTACACCTTCACGTGATGTCCAAAGGAACTGACTGGTGATGTGTTTCACCCAATGTGCAAGCAATATCATTTTTGTACTTTTAAATTATAATAGATGAACATATTAAAATTGATATCCAAAGCTGTTGGATACCGTGCTGTCTTTGAAGTTAGTTTATTTGGTTTATGGTATCGTTAATTGAAATGTATTATTTGCTTGTTTACGGTTGGTTTTGTGTTTATAAAGTGCAAATTTAATGTGTATCTATGATATATGTCATAAACTGAAATCAAGTGAATCAAGTTTAGCGTCGAAAGTAATCAAATCATACCATTATTTTTTTAAGACGGAAATTTTTAACAGGTTAACATTGTGAGTGCCGTTCTTGTTTCCAACCATTCACATTTAAAACTGAGTCAACACCTACAAGGCCGTGAATGTGATTGTCGGAAAACTTGTGAGTGACCCACAATTCTGTGTGCGACCAACCGCATCGCTATCAAAGAGTTTCTCATGCACTCGGATTTCTCACAAAAACATTATTTTTATCTACTCTTCGGCTTCATTTAAATAATTAGGTAACTTGTTATGGTCCCTTATGAATGGTGTTTTTAACTACAGTGATTTGTCGAGGTTCGAATCTGAGTCAATGTTCGCCGGTGTCACTGTGTCATTCGATTATGAATCAGCGTTTTCAATGGCCATTGAACGTTCAGGTGTTAAAAGTCACTTCCTGACCGGAATGTACTTTGGTACCATGCAATCGACCGGAAAGGACCTTTCAGTAAAATGAACGTACAAAAGTAGTCTAATTAGCGGACACCGTAGCTCCTGATCAGACTGCGCGATTGTGCAGGCTGGTCTGGAACTACGCTCGCTGCAAATGTCATAAGACCATTTTTCGCATGACTTGTGTCATATGTAAGCCAGTGGATTCTTAGCTCATACTATATATGGGCCAAATATTCTACAAATGGCTACACTTAAAGAGAGACGGTTAAACTAGCAAAAAATTGCTGATTCATGAACATTACCGTTTAACACCAAAACGGCATCGTGCACAAAACACAAACCCACTCATGGTACCAAAGTGGCAAAGGGATACTTGATATAAGCCGCGTCATGCCAAAAATGGTCCTACGCTATATGCGGCCAGCGCAGCTCCAAACCAGAGCGCGAATGCGCAGACTTGTTAGGAGCTACTCTGGCTCCATATGGCATTAGGCCCATTTTCGCATTACCGCATTCGACCAATATACTTTACAGAATTGCTTGTCCATGTAACCCTTGTTAGTTCTTACGAGCAATTTTGTCACAACTTATCGATGAGAGAAAATAAACGATACAAGCTAATGCCACCGCTTTTATAGTCCCGATTTCAATGTTTTTTTTTATATTAGAAATTTGACAGGAATCGATTTCTCTGAAGTTGTAGTTTTACAGGCGTTATTCTGGTCTCATGTTATAAGCGCATTACTACTTTGCTCCATAATGGTAAACACACAATCAACAAGCCACTCACTAAATAAGTATATCAGTATAATCAATAAAAGTGTCGACTAACATAAAACAATCAGTTTTGTGGTAAAACAACTAAAACACTACCCTGTTTCTGCAATTGACCTTTGGCTTATGATTATTAAAAATACATCTATCGACATTCTATATAGGCAATCTATCTACCACCCAACTGCGAACCCCCATGGTTTTCGACATTGGATTTCTTATCTGCATGTTGCAGGTCATTGTCGTGACGGTGAATGTGCAAGTAAGTACACCCCAGACTCATTTGCGGATATCACATGACCTCGACTTGCACTTATGTGCTTTTAAATTGCATTAAATTTCGCATCGAAACAGGTACACTATTCAGTCCAATTTGCCAATGCAGTCCAGCAAAATAAACGCCACAATTATGATAACAAATGCGTATGCAATTTAAAAAAAGAAATTGTTCATACTTAAGTGCGATTTTCATCTGCGTTCTTCTGTTACAAACTCGGTCTTATATGACAGAGGTGTTTGAACCTGTATACTCTAACTATCTGATATAATGTTGTCCGCAAAAATGTCAACTAACTTCGGTGATCCCGCGAAAATTATGATTACTGTTTTCAGTTGAGAAAATCTGAAATCAGTTACAAGTTAATTTTGCAATATTAATTAAAGATAATTATAAGTTGCAGTTGAATAAAAATATGTCCTTAACTTAAATGCTTAAGAAACGCACACTTTAGCAGATAGATAGCAGTCTTACATTTTAGCCTCGTTTTGGGAAAAATGGGCTTAATGCATGTGAGTTAAGTGTCGTCCCAGATTAGCCTTTGCAGTCCTCACAGGCTTATCTGGAACGACACTTTCCGCCTTAACTGGATTTTCCCTATAAAGAGACATCCTTAAAACGGAAAATACCATAAAAACAGAAAGCGTCGACCCTGAATAGCTATGCGGACTGCAAAAGTTAATCTGGGACGACACTTTACGATCATGCATTCAGCACAGTTTTTCCAGAACAATGATCATTAATAATCGTTAGAAATGCACGTAAAAATTAAAAAAAAAAAAAAAAATTGGTTACACTAGTGTTAGAGTAACATTACACTAGTGTTAGAGTAACATTACACTAG
>VMBQ01000240.1:190564-202630 GCA_007657795.1 Dreissena rostriformis | reverse complement strand
CGTTCGACAACTACAACCATAATAGGGTGTTTTAATTCCATCGGAAATTCGATTCCCTCATTCTTTGTATTCAAAGGCAAGAGACAGAATCCGGATTTGATGAAAGGGAGTTCACCTGGAGCAGGGTATACAATGTCAGAGTCCGGATGGTCTAATGCTCAAGAATTTAGAGAATACCTCGAGTTTTACTTCCTGCCGAATGTACGGGGGGACTTGATGACAACCAACCCATATTATTAATATTTGATGGCCATGCAAGCCACACTTCTAAACCACTGATAGAATTGGCAGTATCAAAACACATCATTCTTTTCGTGTTACCAGCCCATACTTCGCACATATTACAGCCGTTGGACGTTGCCGTTTTCGGACCCTTTAAAGGGTACTATTACAGAGAGTGTGCGACCTACATGCGCGAAAACATCGGACATTCTATAACACGGTACCAAATGACTGACATTGCATGCAACGCATATCTCAAAGCTGCTAGACCGAGCAACATCGCGTCTGCCTTCAAAAAGACTGGAATTTTCCCTTCAAATATTGACGCAATAAATAAAAAAAACTCTTTTCGTGCGAAGCTTTCAGAGATAAAAATCCTTTCGAAAAATTAAAAGCAGTCAAGTCCGGTAAAGAAGCACTGGATGCGTATCTAAAGGATATGTACACAGAAAAACAAGTTTCTCCAGTGAAATCCTGTGAGTGCAGCTCCTCTTGTAAAGCCAAGCCAAGTGCGTCCAAGAGACCTAAATCAAGTGGAAAAGAAATCACAAGCCATACGTTTATTGAAGAAATTGAGGCATACGAACAGGAAAAGGAGCACACTCTAAACAAACAAACGGTCAAAAAGCAAACTGTGGACAAACACATAAATAAAAAAGTTGGTATTGAAGGGGTCATGTCTTCTAAAAAGTCCAAAGGAACATTGTACATCAGTCCCAAGCCTTCAACAAGTTGAATAGTCACGCACACCACTTTAATTCAATCGGACTCATCTGATGAGGACATGGATTGTGCGGAAGTTTGTTGCGTTTGCAATCAATTTAATCCACCAGAGACAAAAAGCCGTTCTTAAAAATAGTGAACTGGGCGTTCTGTGACAAATGCAGTCACAGCTTTCACTTATCATTTTGCCACGAAAAACGGGCTATTAGAAGGGGTGAGACATTCCTATGTCCACATTGTGTTTAGGACAAATATCGTATTATAATGTGAATATGTTTGGTAATTGTAAAAATGTGTGTTTATGAGTGTTTAATTTTCTTTTTTGTTACCTTCTTAATTGTTAGTTGTTGTTAATTTTAATAAATATTTAAGACACACATTACGAAAATCTTTCCAATATATGAATAAACTTTCTTTTCTAAAAAAAAAAATAACATTAGAATGTCTCGCTCCTAGCTAAAGTATTCGTGTGAGCAAATAACTATTTATCTACCCCATGTGAGCCCCCATTTGTGACGTCATGAAGACAGCTGATCGAACAAGGAGTGCTTCTCAGTGACATAGATCAGATGGGGGTAAGGACAAGTTTTCAACCGTTTACGACCGTTTTGTTTGTTTATATTTCCATTGTTTGGCAGTTTTAAATACAGTTTTGAATACTCTGTCTAAATCCATAGCAAGTTTTTAGTTATCGTTGTTGATATTGAGCATGCTCAGAGACACATTTTAACGTGATCGAACTTAGGCACACAGAGCATAGTACATTAAAGCGTGTTTTGTTCTTTCTAAAGATGATATCACTGTTGAATATTTCCTTGAATTAAGGGATAAAACAATTGCGACGGCCCTTATTGCGCACTACAAATCTTCCCCCTTGATAAATGAATGTCTTTGTTGGACGTGGTATAATGATATTTAAGGGATGAGACTTTCCCCCTTACTAAAATATCAAATTTTCAAAAAATACCAGTCCATACCGCGGTACAACAAAATCAGTTCTAATAAATTATAATGCAAAACTAGTATTTATCTGCAAATATCACCATACACACTATGTTATACAACGGTACATTGTACAACATAAAAATACATCTCGGAATTATTAACGCATTAATATTATGACCATACTAGGCCCAAGACATCCGAGGGATATTTCACAGTGCTACTGTTGGAATTTGTAATACAGCATTCTGACCATACGTTACGCGACTTTTTATCTGAATAAATTGGTCAACCTGACTGGAACCCGTCCAACAAATGGGTCGCATTGGCCTGTTAGAAAATTTGAGAAGCGATTTCGACGGAGTCACGTATCGAATTATTCGGCAATCTATTAGCACTCGATGGGATAAAAGCCGGTGATTCATTTTCGACTCTAGCCAGACTGATCGTTCTTGTTTACGTAATACAAATTTACATGCGACACATTGCAGACTCATTAAATCACCGTTATTTACCAGATTTGCTATATATTGGCCAGACTATGGCTTTGGTCGTTCGTAAAAGCGGTAAACACGTATTAGTCAGTAACTTGAGAACAAGTGCTAAGAAGCTTTCGAAATATGAGCCGCGTCATGCGATACCTACACAGCGCATTATCAAAAGACTGATACAAAGTCCCAATTCTACCCTGGAAGCGCACTCAACAGTATGTCAATTATAATCAAGCATTCATCAATCTTTAACTTAATACACTTATTGTAGCAAGAGCCATATTTAATCCTTTTTACTGAAATGAAAATTTTTACACATATTTGTACAAAGAACATAACGAAGTTAAGTTGTACAAATATACATGCTCATAGTAAATAAATAAATCATTAGGTTTTAATGCAACAAATCTAAATGTTTGTTCCACAAAATCGCTCGAAACCGTGTCACGACGTCATTCCAAGCTCGCTTAAACAAACATGATTAATTACATTTGGAATTTCCATAAATTGCTAAATTGCATTAAACCCGTTTCCATGAAGTTTTATTTTCCCAGACAATTGAAGCCGAAGGCATTCAGACCAGCCAAAATACGGCTGTATTGTTGTTCAACGTATTTATTGGGCACTTGATAATCAAATGAGACCACCCTACTGTTTACTTTAAATCTTCTGTAGGTACATTTCTAATTATTTTTTTTGTGGTCCTCCGATACTCGAAACCCCGCCCATTGAGGACTGGTACATACTTATGTATCCACGTAAATCAAAGGTGCGCTGAACAGTACACATACCAGTCTGTCACTTGTGGTACGATATAAACAATCAAACGCGCAAATTAATCCTCGAATGAGTGTTTGACCTCTGAACCGATGAACAGCCGTCTAGTTTAATACCGAGGGAGGAGAAAGACGAAAGCGAGTATAGTAGAGTATAATTAAAAGACATGTAATGAATAATATATCAACTAATGATCACACGTTTGCTATTCAGGTGTTTCACTACTAAACGTTTCAAGCCGAAATTGGACCCTATCGTGAAAAAATACGCATGATTTACGATGTACTCAAACAATGGCACGGTGCAACTTAGGCCCAAACCATATCATAGCATCGCGATAGTCAGCGACCCATGGATATTACCGTATGGTATAACCTTATGCGATTACCGTATTTGATTGGGATGTTAACGGCTTGTCACACGTGGCGTTTCTAGGACGGGTTCATCGTTTCAGGTTTACGTCTCACAACAAACAATCATAGCACAGTGATCGCCTGCTTTGTTAATGATTATGTGAAAGATATACATGAACTATAACATTTTTTTTTCGTTTTTTTCTAATAAACAACACATTTGCCAATGAGCTTATTAATATGAGCGGGATTCGAACCATTCACATTGCGCGTACAAGTCACGTATGAAGAGCGTTCTACACACACCCTCATTTCTCGCTCTGGAAAACGGGGCTCAATGCGACCCACAAGGCAAGTATCAGTAGCAGTAGCAGTAGTCGCGAATGCGTATATTGATGCAGATTGTCATTTTTTGATCCGCGTCATGCGGAAACAAGTTATTTGCTATATGCGGCCAGCGTAGCTCCGAACCAACATGCACAGTAGCGCAGTCTGGTCAGGAGTTTCCCTGTCCGCTTTAAAGTAACGTAAGGTTTCGCGGTCTCATGCGAATTCGCAGTCTGCTCTTGAGCTACACGTGAGCATTTGACCCATTTTCGCATGACGCGAATCATTTCATAAATCACCGACATATTTTGCTACAAAGCATTGCCCAGTTCAAAAGGTTGGAAGGGAAAAAATCCATTACTTTATTATAAACAGCTAATAGTTATTATTAAATTTCACTGAGACTCTAATGCCTTTGTTAATATACACATGTTTGTCTTGTGTATACATTAACAAGAATACCCTCTGTGGTGAAGTTCATACATCGAATGATATACTGTCGCACAGCAAAATTTAACTGAACAAAAAGCAATTTATTTTTATATTGCAAAATTACTCGTTACAAAAAAATGCGTTTTTATCAAGACGTACTACTGTAGATGAAAAATTGCCATTGTGTCATAACTTGATGGTAATGTTATTTATTAACCGCACGCAAACTGCAGTCCATGTCTCGATTTAACAGCAACCTTTTCGACAAATTTCACCGCATAACGAACAATGTCACGTTAAGAGGTCAAAATGTTGAAACCTGCATAATTTTACATACCTCCATGACAAATGCCACTCACGGGTCTCAAATGCACCCAAACAAGGGAGATAACTGCCAATCAATCTTAATTAATTAATCTTCAGTGTGTGGGGTAAGGTCTAGACGCCTGCCCTACCTGGACACTTTCAAGACGTTTAGAAACACATTCGTCATCTGGAAATAGAGGTAATGTCAATGCAATATTCACATCTGGATGTACGACAATGGTCCAGACGATCGGCTATTGCTTTGATGTTCCACACTTCTTATATTATAGACAACAAAGAAAGACAGTACCTGCAGTATAAATAACTCTTAGTTCTAAAAGCTCATAATCAATTTTTATCAAAAAGTACACGTACATTGAACAGTCTAAGACTTAAACGCAAATACAATGTATTATTCGTGTAGTTGTATGGTTTATAATAAAATATTTATTTCCATTCAACAAAAGGATGTAAAAAGGATTATCGACTAAAGGTTTATAGTAGAGAGCTTTATTAGAATCTACCTTATATACTTAGTTTTCTGATGTTCCCTATCGATTGATTGACAAATACACGCATCGCTATTGATTACTTTAGTACAAAATACAATGAGAATACAAACAACATTTTATTGTTTAAATTGCAAAACTAACCACACTATATACAATAACGATTATACAACAAATTTCAGAACAACACATTAATGCATAACAACACTGTACATTATGCGTGTTTAAAAAATATTAAAAAATATTTTTGAAAAAGGCAAACCGTTTAATGTATGAAACAACATTACGTCAACTAATACTCACACAGTAGATCATCATGTATTATACATACTATTTTATACAATACACGCTACATTTGTTTGAATATTTCTTCATAACTTATCTTTAAGTCCCAGTTTACTTCCTATATAAAACTTTAACCTGCAAACAATCGTTTCTATTAAAAACCCTTACAGAAAAAAAAACTCATGCAAATCGTAGTATTAATAAAGAATTGGTGATAACTAAGCGTTTGTTTCCATACACGCGTTAACAAATAGTTGATGCCTATGGGCTAAATCGTTAAAGTACACTGCGTTTCCGTACCCAGTGTATGGTAAAGTAGACATTATATTCGCACCAAAATGTTTCGAACACAAACATATTTACATGTTGTTGCTTTTACAAACGGAGCCGTGTTAAGTTAATTAAACAACAATATAAAGAAGTGAAACTCCAGAAGCTGCAGCAGTATTGCATTTCTATCATACTCACCTTCGTGGTCCTTTATTTAGGAACCAATTGCCAAAACGGTACAGTACGACACAAAACGAAACAACATATACACACAGTAGAATAAAGCTCGGGTCACCGCCTTGAAACGGTCAAGGGTAAGCACCGGAGGTTTAAATCGGTTAAAGAGCGCTCAACCTCACACTTGGCCCAGCAATATTCATGATACATATTAGTGTAAATAAAATTTAACCTCATAATATCGCAACTCAAATTAAACAGTTATAAACGGGAATTAAAACGCATTCAATTTAATTACTATTTAATTACCCAATGGAAGGAAGGAGACCAGAGCAACAGAGTAACAACTGTTTGAGGCACAATTACATTACAACAAAACATTAATCATTTTCCTTCATAACAGCTGATTCCATATCAGCATGAAGCGAATTATTTTCGGTGGACAGGGGATTTTTATAGAACGAAGTTGACACATAGCGTTAATTTGAGTACGTCTTTGTGATTGATAACGGTTGTGAACATTTTGTATTAACATGTACCATTTCATAATACCGGAATGTGCTTTTCCAAGAAAAGTTATTGTAAAACTTAATAATACATCATGAACATTCAGTACTCAAACACACAAACCAAATCAAAACAGACTGCCAGTGATACTGAAAAATATAATATAATATCTCATTTTACACTTCGTTGTTTAAATTTGACAACTTTCGTCCATAAATCATAAAAAAAAACGCAGATTCATGACACGGCAAGATTTATTTGAAATATCGTCGATGTAAGACCCTGTTTGACGTCACGGAAGTGTCCTCATTTTATGTTTATTTTGAAAAAATGCATTATTCATAAAACTATTACCACTAATACAAAATGTCGGCTGCCTCAGTCAATAAATAATAGTCGAAATGTTGCGAGGTGCAACGCCACAACCGTAACGGATTCAGCAAATCGTCATTGTAAGCAAACTTACAAGCGAGACAAATCTGATATTTCGTGTAATCAGTATTTACTTCATGAATGGACAACTGTATTATTTAGTGTACACAACAAATAACTTCACTGATGTATACAGACGATCGAAAAAATAACTATTCACGCATTTTTTTAAAAGAACCACATCATCCAGAATATAGGTTCATGTTTATATAAACGTACGTATTTCTGTTCTACGTATCCGTTTGAATTACTAATCAGGCTTATTTACATGGTTTGACTTGACACCTTGCAGAAGAAACATTTCATGGTAAAATGTTTCTTATAAAATCTATAAAGCGCGACAATGAAAAAGTTGATTTATTGTGAAACTGTTACGTCTGAAACAATAAAATACACTTATCCACAATGAACTCTTTTTAAGCTCTGTGTTATTATTTGTCCACCGAAACTTTTTTTGCTTTATAATTGAAAACAGAGCACGTGGCACACACAATGGTTACACCAAGATTTTTAAGGCGATCAAACACAATGTCTTAGCTATAAGTGTGCGTCTTCAATTATTTTCTGTATGGTGTCATGTCCAAGAAACACGCACACATTGTCTACCAGCCCTTCCGGGGCTCTTACAATGGTCAACGTTCCGCGTTGAGGATAAACATCATTAGGTCGAAAGTTGGAACCCTGGTCTGTAAGTACAGGGCTACCGCTTGCTTTACTACGTGAGAAACCATGGTTTGAAAGAGCAGGGATACAGTTTGCTGTGCTTCGAGAGGAACCATGGTTTGAAAGTGCAGGGCTGCCATTTGGTGTATTCGGAGAGGAACCATGGTTTGAAAGTGCAGGGCTACCGTTGGCTGTACCTTGAGAGGAACCTTTGTTTTAAAGTGCAGGGCTACCGTAAGCTGTACCCCGAGAGGATGCATCCACAACTCCTCGCCTTTCTTGTCTTGGTCACACGAACGGATCCAGAAGGCAATCGTTCGGCACTCGAACTTCTGGTTCTTTTGTTCACCTTTGGTAAAGGTGGCTTCGATGAAAACTGCTTCGGGGATGATGATCGTACGGGCATGGGCATACTGCGGCTTGTTTCAATAGATATGTAATTATCGTCGCTAGTTTTGTCGTGTTCGACGCCGTTGGCCTTTGGCGTTGTTTGACGGTTCATAATTGGACTATGCGACCGCGACTGCGACCTCGACCTTGATAGTTTCGTGTCAATCATGGACACGCGTATAAGTGACGGTTCTCGCGACATTGGTCGTTTATTTGCGGTGTTTTCTCTGACATCAGAGGTTTTCTCTGAAGACACTTATCTTTGGGGCGACATTTATCTTGGGGCAGTTGGGAAAACTTTTTGTTGGGGCGAAATATGCATTGGAGAATATATTGGCGCAGTTGATGCGATTCGACGCTGGGGAGAAATTCGTCTTGAAGAATGTATAGCTGTCGTTGATGTTGTATAAAGTGTATGACAATTGACTCTGTAGGGCGATATGTAACTCAAAGGAGGAGATGTCGCCCATTTACGCAGTAGCCTGTCCTCGTTGGAAAGTTGACCTTGTATGCGGCTTTGTCGTAACAGGTACGAATCTTCAGCACTTGGCGACTTCACTGAACGATAGTTGCGGTAGGGCAAGCTTCTTTGTTGGTCGAATGATTTTCCGTATTTCCGCAAAACACAGAGGATCGCAGTTTATGCACATTTGGAGTTAACAGCGCATTGGGAGCGCTTGATTTTACTGCAGAACAAGAGCGATTCTTCATTGACGATATCCTCCTCAAGTCTCCTCCAATCTTTCCATATATTTGCGAGCTTGAGATTTGAGGCGCATTAAATCCACTGGGCTTGCTCGTGAAATAAGATAAACCTTTATTTGGGAGGGTTGTAGTTTTTGGAACCGGTGGAATAGGCCCCAGATCAAGGCCTTGGATGAAGGTATTTTTAGACAAGTTCTCTGCCAAAACTGGCTCTGGCACTTTAACTTGTGGCGGCATTGACAATCTTAGTGCAGAAACCGTTTCAGGTTTGAAAATGCATGTTTCAATGGGTATGAATGTAAGAGAATTTGATCTACCGTTATGTCTGCGGGTGCTGATTTCAGATTCAGTTCGGTCCGGTGAACGCTGTAGTACATATTGCGGTGAAACCGACCCTCTCACAAAGGCATTAAGACTGGTTTTATGTGTATCGGTAGGCCAAAGTCCACTATCCACGTCCCGTGGAACAATATTTTGTTCAGGTCAGACCATGCCTTGAATGGCGTTTTGTACTCTTCCACTCGAAAACGCCTGGTATGATGGATTTGAAACGGTCGGTTAAAAGGTTGCTGATTTAGGCTTGAGACCTTCTTCAGTTTTAATTCTGTCAACTTCTCTTTTCATGTAAGATTGTCCTTGAAATTTTTATTTTGCGCACTTATGTTCACTTAGTGTTTGACAAGATTTCAGTTCATAGTTCGGAGGAGAAGCATCGTTTTAGCCCGATGGTGAGGGGTTGCCTCCTCTGCATTGTATATAAGAATTGTGTCCTTCCTTTCGTAAGCGTCTTATCTGTTTGAGAACTCATGTCAGATATATCTAAACTCCGTACAAACTCATTCCATTTGGGGTCAGTTACCATCTTGGCATTTGTCTCACTAGTTGATGGAGGAATTTCATCATGATTTAGTGGATGTGTGATTACCATGTTCTGGAGTATTCGACTTCCGTCCGGAACGACCTCTTGCTTTGTTGGCGCTTGGATGCCAATAGAACGCGTACGTTGTGCCTTATCAGTGTCATTGAAAGCATCCGGTTCGATTGTTTGCACACACACGGACCGCGGATTTTCTTCAGTATTTTTGTGATCAGCATAATCTTCTTCTTCTGCACCAGATGTTTGAATAAGCGCTGAGGCGTACTTTTCAACCTCTTCTTCGCCCGTTTGTGAAGAATTATGTTTGTAAGGAGATTGATTCTCAGTCTCAACTTCTCCGGTTTGTGAAGTATTCTGTCTGAGAGTGAGAGTCTTCCATCGCGTTTAGTTCGCGTGTTGGGCAAGTTGGTGACAGGGATCTCATACTTTCATTGTCGGAGTCTCTGTCTGAGTAGAATCATGTTTAAACCTCTTTTGGGGTGGTCGCTCCCAGTTTTGCAATAAATTTTCGCCGTTTGAAAGTACACGTGTAAATGCCGTCATTGTCCCCTTACTGTAATGTTTTTTTTTGTTTTCTTCTCTAGTCTGGGTTGAAGATTCGACAGCATAATCGAAGTCAATAACGCGGCGAGTCATTGGCGAAAGTGATCGAGGGCTAGTACTTAAGTCTAAATTTCGTATAATTCTGCTTCCATCAGGGATGTTTTCTGTCATCACTCTTGTTTGTGTGCAAGCTGATTTTACCGAACTAACCGTTACTGCAGGAAACTGCGTTGATGTGGTTACCTTTTTGGTGCTTTTACTGTAATATTCCTCGTTTTGGTCTCCAGTCTGGGTTGAAGATTCGATAGCAGAATCTAAATCAATAATGGGACGAGCCATTGGCGAATGTGATCGAGGGCTAACACTTTAGTCCAAATTCCGTATAATTCTGCTCCCATCCGGGACCTTTTGTGGCATCAGTCCTGTTTGTGTGCAAGCTGATTTTACCACATTGACCGTAACTGCAGGAAACTGCGTTGATGTGCTAACCTTTTTGGAAAAGAACATATCTTTGCGAGACTGCCTTGTCGCGCTCGAGTTATTGGTGCCTTCTGAATGTACGTTATTCCGAACCTTAGACGGGGCTCTGTATGCGAGCACTTCCTCCCGAGGTGTGTTAAATTCTAGCTTTGGAGCACCGTTAAGTGACCCATTTCTAGGCGTCGATGTTCTAGATTGGAATGGCAGTGGCCTCGTCCGTTCGAGCACGGGTTTATGCGGCATTTCAACGGTTGTTTGTGTTCCGACGCAGGGGTTTGACAGGTGTCATTCACGTGAAGTTTTGTAAACATCGGAGATATGTAGTTGTCGCCATCTTTGTCTGAAAAGCGCAAATTCCGCAAGCTTGAGGGCGAGCCTTGTTTGGGACTCGGCGATTTGCTGCTTAAAATGGATTTCGTCGGCGGCAAAGAGTATCTACGACGTTAAGGTGGAATCGGCAAAATCCGTAGCTCATTCAGATGAAGTCTCAGATCATCATCACAGTAAGGTCTTGCATATCCTTGCCTCTGTATCTTCGTGCTTGGTTTTACTGACGACATTTCTTCTCGTCCGACACAGAGTAATACATTCACATCCATATCACTGCCCTTATATATGCAATGTGCACGTTTGAAGCTCGCATTGTATCCAACAGATGAATTGAAATCAACATTTGATAAAAGATGACCTTAATTATTTTGGCAAATAATTACGTTATCACATAAATCGAGTAAATTTTGGTTCCGTATTTGATAGGAGTCTAGAGATAATTTCTTAACTGCAAACCCGGAACCAATACTTAAATACGTCGTGTCCGTTTTGTTTGACAATTGTAAAGTACAGTAGAAAATTGTCGAATTTCCGAGTTTACGTTAAAACAAATGTATTGTCTGTTTTGTAAGCGTATAAATTAGCATTGTTTTCAATATTGATAATAAGGTGGGAATGTGTATGGAGTCTGTTTATGTAAGTGTATATAATGTGTATGCATGTGCCAGTAATTATTGATATTGGACATTGTAATGATTTATTTTACTACGCTCAAATGATAGGATCATGTAATTAAAATGTCAGGGTATTTAAAGTTTTGTTCAATACGTTTGCAATGCAATTTTTTTTTCGTAATATTTTATCATGGGGATGTAAAGATTTAGTAATTGATATAGTAGAAGTAGTGGTAGTGGGATTGGAAGTAGGATTGTTATTGTATCGGTAACAGTAGCAGCAGTAGTAGTAGAAGTAGTGGAAGTGGCAGTTGTAATAGAAAATGTACTAGAAGTAGTAGTTGCAGTAGTAGTAGTTATAGTAGTAGTAGTAGTAGTAGTAGTAGTAGTAGTAGTAGTAGTAGTAGTAGTAGTAGTAGTAGTAGTAGTAGTAGTAGTAGTAGTTGTAGTAGTAGTAGTAGTAGTAGTAGTAGTAGTAGTAGTAGTAGTAGTAGTAGTAGTAGTAGTAGTAGTAGTAGTAGTAGTAGTAGTAGTAGTAGAAGAAGTAGTAGTAGTAGTAGTAGTAGTAGTAGTAGTAGTAGTAGTAGTAGTAGTAGTAGTAGTAGTAGTAGTAGTAGTAGTAGTAGTAGTAGTAGTAGTAGTAGTAGTAGTAGTAGTAGTAGTAGTAGTAGTAGTAGTAGTAGTAGTAGTAGTAGTAGTAGTAGTAGTAGT
>VMBQ01000240.1:128590-190316 GCA_007657795.1 Dreissena rostriformis | reverse complement strand
AATGTTTATGTAAAAAAGTGACCTTTACAGACGACTTTGTTTAAGTAAAGCATGTTACACGTTAGATTAACTTGGTTTAAAAATATTATTATTAGTTGTTTTGTGTGTTATAATAATAAAAAAGAACGTAATTCATTCTCGTACAAAAAATCCGCTAATTTTGAACAAAATATCAACGCTTGGTTTATGTTGAGTTTGGATCACCATTTTGTTCACCTCACGCATATGCAAACACTATCAAATTATCACTGAACAACTGTTCTGAAACATAAGCACGTAAATGTTGTTTTAGTGTTGATCATATAAAGGTTAATTTACAGAAACCCTCGATGATTGTATAGTCTTCGGAAAGGCCGATGAACGTTACACAGACAGCTGGATTACGGAGGTTCATATTGTATTACGTTCTGTTCCGATTATAGCAGCACTTGGGGCGTTTTGTCTGGATTGTCTTTTATTCCAATGGTCTTTGTCTTGTTGTGTTTTCGAAAACGATATACGTCTTTTTTTTCCATTGTGCAGCAGGGAATTTTACTGTCTTATAGTTAATTACTTATTACTTATTAGGAAGTGTATATCATATCATGGCCCGTTCCTCTGGCATTGCAAAGAGTTATTGCAAAGGTTGTGTTGTAAAATAGTAAAATGGTCTGTGTCGATGCAAGTTTGATCACGCACAAGAAAATGCCATTGTTGAACTCAAGTGACTCTGTGCTGTATTCCAATCGCAATAGCAATGAACATCTGACTAAAAAGATATGTAACTTATTTCATTACCGTTACTCTTTTCATATGCGACATTACGTATACGATATATAACCTATCGTTACTATAAATTGTAACAACATGACGTCGTGGGCGGGCCGTTATTCGTATCTGGCGGGCCAATATGATCACCGCCGCCCTACAAGTAGTAGTTTTCCAAAGTAAAGCATTTTTTTTCTTGGTAGCAAATGTATACTTGCACGTAATTTCTATTAAGATGCAACTGCTATTAATCGTGCAATGATACAAACATGGTGTGTTGTGTTATGTTTACAGAAATGACAAATGTAAATTGAAACCTTTTGACGTCTTTTTTACACAAATAAATAATTTGCTTTTGTTGCCATAACTTTAACGCATAGCTTGTTGATGTAAGTTCATTAAGCGCTTCGCATCGTTTAATCAAGTTCGGTATTAAAAATGACAAAACATAATTATTATGTTGACCATTAAGGTGATAGGACTTAACATGAGTAATTACATGCTTTTTAGAAAAATGTTCCATGTATAAGGCGTTATCCTTTATGTTTGTCAAGTGCATCATTGGTTGTATAAGTTCTAATAGTGAACTTGTAAACAACAGCAAACACAAATACAAGTTAACATCAAACATTTTATTGTTTATGAATTGTCATGACGTTATATGGTATACAAAGCTTCCTAATAAGTGTGTTTTAAATATTCCTCATTTGCAATGTGAGTATGCGTGTTGTTGAAAATCAACCATAAAAATTAAGTGAACTGCGTCATGCGAAATTCAGGCAAATGCCATATGCGGCCAGCGTAGATCAAACCAAGCCTGCGCAGTCGCACAGTCTGTTTAGGAGCTACCCTGTTCGCTATAAAGTCACGCAAGGCTTTGCGATTTGCTGACAACGTTGCTCCTGAACAAAATGTGCGAACATGCAGGCTGCCCTGGAGCTTCGCTGATCGCATATGTCATAATACATTTTTCCGCATGACGCGGGTCAATAAAATTTACCGTTGAAATTGGGATGATCTAAAATCCTGTAGTACAGTAGAGACGTTTTATAGGTTTCAATATTGAGAGAGTTTACAAGTTGTCAGCCAGTGTTTAGTTAACAGACGAATAACAAGCTTTGTTTTTCTCACACGACGATATAAAAGGTTAACATGTAAGGAACCTTGATTTATTCATAAAATGGGAAGTCAATTATACCATCACTATGCATTATAATCATAAAATGGTAAGTCAATTGTACCATCACAATGCATTAAACTTATGATGTGCATAAATAATTAATTTCCATACACTTAAAATCTACAATCAACGTTGCTTTGGCTTGTTATAGACGATGGTGATTGCATTGGTACTATGTTACGTGTTGAATTGAAATAAAGGAACAGCATAGCTTTTCAGACAAAATATATTCGAATGGTTTACTACAGGATCAGTATTCACCATCTCATTCTCAGACTGAAGTATACAGAATAGACTTATACTAAAGACATATAACTTATGAATTTGAAAAGATACAGGCTATCAATTGTCCTTATGTCATAATCACACTGTTCTATATGAAGAATGATGCAATATGTGGTGTAAAATGTCAAGTTCAACTCAACAATAAACACATTTTGGAACATTACAGTTTAAAAAAATATTCTTTATTCTTATACTTAAGTCTAAGAACTGGTTGGTGAATACGGGCCCCTGTATGGTAAAACCAGTTGTTACGAAGCCCTTTTGTTCTGCTAACACACTATTTCATAGCCAAACGTTCTATAACTTAACGGACATCGAACGACGAATGAATAACCCCCAGGTTGAGATATAGGGTATAAAATGCGCATCCAGATATATCGCCATTCCGGCAGACAGATATAAGCATTAAACACTTTGTCTGCGGTTAAGTGCCGTCTGGAGACCAGAAAACTGGCGGATCATTTTGTCTATAAGCTTTACTCGTCATAGAAATCTTGCAATTTTTGCGAGGCCAAACCGACTCATTATCACTTGCCTGGAAGTTATTGCCCTGATAACGCAAGCCTACCACTGTCTGCTTGACTAGGGGCGGGCGTTGAGTAAGACAAAAAAAATTACATACATCACAGACGAGGAACACATAAATGGCCGTCTATTGGAAAGGTAATCAAACAAATGACACATGGACAGTGCTTAAAGAAAGCGACGCATTAATAGTATGATAAACGAAGGTTCAAAACTGTTCATTTAGTATGTATTTGAAGATTGTTTGCTGCCAGGGATATACAGATAGATGAACATAATTGCGACGTTAGATAGTAGATTAATAATGCTTACGAAATACCGAGTATTGAGTATGAGTTATCGAAAATACGTATGTGAGGTGTCCAATTGATGTATTATGTGTCTGATATTATGCATATAATGACTCATACTAATACTGTGGAAACATATGCATGGCAACAACATCGCTCTTTTATTTTAATGCGATTTGTAGATCAATTGCGTCATTTATTAAACGGTATAATTATGTTGTCATACATTATTGCCCTCTATTGTCTTACATTTTTTCTTAAATAATATCAACTTTTAATTATGAACGTCTTGATTGAATATACGTATAAGCACATTGCAGGTATTAGTTAATTCGTTTTAAGAGTCGACATGTATGGACATTATACCCCATGTTATACACAGCAGAATTACCGTTACAGGTTAAGAAAACTTAAAAGAGCAAACAAAACGTGCATCTTTTCAGATGTTTATCGCAAAGGTACAGATACCCTGCCGATTGCATAAGCTTAGGCAGTAAATGTTTAAACATACATAGATACAAGTACAAACCTATACTATAATGGTAATTTTAAGTGTATTTTCATTGCGTTACACGAAGTGAAATGAACTTACAGTGTTGTAAATATCACCCCCTGTTCTGAAGCATTTTGTATTATTTATTTCTTCAATAATTGGCCGAATTTTCATTAATTATCTTAGTCAAGGTTACTTTATCTAAGGTGTTTAAGCCTCCGATTTGTTTTTGTATTGACTGGTCCGAAGCGGTGACCCCAGATGTTATAATTTTCGTATTCGTTTTTATTTTTAAACTGTTTTTTTTCCGTGTTGTCTGTTGCGTGAATATGCCATTAAATTAAAAGCTCTGGGCTAAGTGTGAGGTTTAGGGTTCACCGAGTAAAATCCCCAATGATATGCTTTTCAACCACCTTTCTAGGCGGTGTTCCCAAAATTGTTCACTAAGTTGTATTTAGTTTATTTTTTTTTTATTTAAGCTCGATTATATCGAAAGACTAGGGTCTTATTGAAACACTCTCGATTCCGTTTCCCGGGTAGAACCAGTGCTTGGTGTCTTTTGAGGTCTAAAGAACGCTCCCACAGTGCGGATCAAATCCATGACCCAGTCGCTAGGCGGGCACCATAGCCATTAAGCCACGGCGACCTCTACTACAACACACGTTGTTCACTTGTGCTCGTAAATGTCGTGTGCATGTGTTGTATTGCCTAATTGTTGGGCAAACGGTCCCTTGCCAGAATCAAAATCATTCTCTGCAAAGGCTCTATAACTTTATATATTTCTAATATCAATAATCACAACGGTTTTTCTTGGTGTGTCTCTATAAACCAACGGGTCCCTTAAAACAAACACACTGATGTCAATCAGGTATGACCGTCACTGGATATCCTTGAAATGGGTCATTATTAATTAATTTTTATTTCCAATCAATTCAGATATATACTTACTTAATAAATTCAGTCATTTCTAGTGTTTTATATATTTTATTACTCAACTGTTTCATATTTAGAAGGTTGAATGTGAAATGGTTTGATCTTCTCAATATTTATGTAGCAGATATGTTTCAGTACACGAAACGCAATTAAAACACCATATGTTATATCTTCCCCAAAGTATACAATTATGTAGCCATGTTATATACGCATAATGGATACAATGCATTATGTCCTAATGAAAATATCGATGATTCAGTAGGAGCCAAACCTATCAATAGCCCTCCTGGAGAAAGATTCGTCACACACGTATGAATTATCCATAAGCAAAATAGACAAACTCTATTAGCACATAAGTAATACATTTATAATCCGTATTTGCCGTATGAATCAGACCGGTTAGTCATATTCGTATTTGCATATTCACATGCGGACATTATTTATTATAAGGCATTAGTAAATATCTGTTTCAATGATGATTGCAAGACAAACGAACATTCCAATAGAGATGAAAGAGAAACATATGGTGTACAAATATATGGTTTATGTTTTAATAAGGCATTACTTATGTATTGAATAATGTTTTCCGAGGGCTCGGCTCATATACAAACATAACACAACTAGTAAATGCTATTGACACCAAATACACGTCGTATCGTTAAAATGAACAGGATTCAAAATGATCAATAGATCTTGTTAATTAACACGAAACCGACTGTTGATTTTGAACAGATATATCTACATAAAATGTATATGTATTATTATTTAATTTATGTATAAAATGTGTCTCTTTTGGCACTCTCCCATAGTATACGGTCGATGTTCGGTCAAGACCAGCCATAAACAAATAATGAATTATCGATATATAGTTCTTTATCAACATATGAACACCGTTTTCGAGCTTCGATGCGTATGAAGGAATTTAATCAGGGGTAATGCAGATTTTGATAATGACTATTCAACAACCGCTTTATTCCGTGACACGGTTTGTTGACAGAATAACGCACTTATAAAAAAAAAATATTGAAGCGGAAGATTATCGGCTTAAAGTAAATATTGACCATTGCAAACAGAAAAACTGTTATTTTCAGTGTATAAATTAATTCAATATTATGAACAGGATCCGAATTGTGAATTTAATATCATAAACAGGGTCCGAATACTATGTTGTTTGTACGTTGCGAACTCAGACCTTTATTTTCTATAACAATTGTAAGAAATATTCACAATAATATATAATTGTAAGTCCATTTGATGTCTATGGAGGATGTATGTCAATATCAATGCACAAGTGAGTCAATTCAATAGTGGTTACTCACACGCGCTTATTCAATCAGAATGCGCATTTCAACATTACTCTTTATATACACACCGCATTTGATTACCTATATATTTATATGCACATGTGAAATAAAATGTATATTTTCGGATGATATTTTCTTCTCAGTGATTTTTAGAAGTCGTAGTTCCTGTTGTAGTTTCTGTAGCAGCACACGTTGTGGTAAGTTACACTATAAGTACCAGAAAACGTATAGTTTCTAGAGGTAGATGACATACAGAAAAATAACATTTGTGCACGAACAGCCGTCCTTTTATTAACGCTTTATTTTATGACAACGACAACGATACGTTTCAATAAAATTTCAGGTTTCGTATTTACTGCTGTCTGTATATATTTTTTAATCAAGATGCTATTTCCATTCTGTTTTATTCCAACTACTACTCAATTATCATTCAAAGCAATTTTAGTCACCATTAAATTCACAATATAAATACATGTATGCACATCCACATGTTGCTGTACTGTGATGAACAAGAGGCATCGAAGGACATGAAAAACAGACATTTCAACAACCGCAGTCTCTCTGCTCTTTTAAATGTGACGTATGCGCCAAGTGCATTTTCGGATTGTTTAAGTTAAATGTCAACGTTCCGTTCGTTCTAACTAATTTAGGCTGTGGCATTCTCGTACAGACATTGAAATAATTTCTCAATTTCATCATATATGATAACGAAAAATCAAATCATGCTTCATTACATACGTAATACGTACGTCTTATTGAAGAGGCAATTTATAAATAATTCCATCTTATACAATCTTATCTAGAAATAAATCGTGGAACACAAGATTCATTCATACCATTCATTTGCACCGATACATCTTAATAATGAGTGTGTATACGAGCGTCATGGATGTGGTCATTGACGATCATCAACAGAATCAAAACATGTTTACGATTTATGAGTCGTTTTATCCAAAAGCCTTTTCCTGAAGAAAGATTAAACAACAACTTACACTATCTGTCGTCGCTATACATGTACATACAGATGTAAATGTTAAATGAAAATATGACCCGCGTTATGCGAGACCTTATGTCATATGCGGCAAGCGAAGCTGTTGTCCACTGGAGCTACGCTGGCTCCACATTTTTACATGACGCGTCTCATATATAGTTTATTCATATTCATGAACTTCATAATGGTAGTCAAGGCATGACAAGAACAAAACAAATTGTCATAAACAAGATTTCATTCGTGAACTGAACAAAGCAAACACCTTTTCAGTAAGAAAGTGTGAACTACAATGTTACAGATGTTAGTTCATGTTGAAAATGTTCAAAGCTCGTTGCTATTAAGAACGCGCGATGATGTGATTTGAGATTTTAACCGAGGCCGAGCCAGTGATTTCCATGGAATCAGGCTTCATTGTTTATGATACTGAGTAGAGTTTACTTAATAATTTTTATTTTATAAACAGTGGCGAGATGTTAATATTAGCTAATCTGGAGAATCCCATAGTTAACATATAAATGTAGTTAAAACCCGGGTATAAATCAGCTCTTCACTACAGCCGGTACCTGGAGTCTTGACGATGTAAGAATCGTTTTTATTGACGGAGATTTCTGAAGAATTTTTTGAAGGCTGTATTAAGGACTATTTTAGAGAGAATGTGTGCTTTTCATTTTCAGAGTGAAAATGCTATATTTTGTTTATTAACTGTATTGTTTCGTGTTTGTCATCACAGACTCCGGAAGACTTGTTGCAGTGTTGGTTGTAATAGCTACAGGTATATGAGTAGGGGCTGTTCTCGCAACAATCCTCGCCCTGGATGCACGGCTAATTCTGGGAGGTCAAGTACGCTGGCGAACATGCCCAACGTACACGCGTTGTCTGAGGTAACGTTGTTTTCGTTACGTTCGTTGTAGAAACGGGGAATTCGCACTGATTTCTATATCCTTAGATTTTTGAAAACTCGGCAAAACATAGTAAACTGAGTAGAATGACACTACAGATGTTACCGAAGATATTATCCATCATTGTGTAAGCGTCATGCCGAATCGCTACCGCTTAATTAATGGATTTTATTTATAAATTAGAAGTCCCGTGTTCCATAAAAAATACCTGTATCATCGATATATCCGTCTGTTATCTGAATGACCTTGATCTCGGACATAATGATAATGCAACATATTGGTGAAAATCGAGATACAAACTAACTTAATAATCAAGAATGTCACTGTTAGCGTTTGGCAAAGAAAAGTGTTCAATATAAAAGTATAAAAGTAACAATATTTAAAATATTTTAATGTCTTCAATCATCACATTTAAACAAAATATCAATAGCAGCAGCAATAAGTAGCTAATGTTATACCGGCATGTAGAGATTTAAGGTAACCCTTTGACCTTGCATCATGTCACAATATATAGTATTCAGCCTTAGCGTTGGAATTTTTTGACGTATAGCGGTATATAGTTTTTATGATTCATGTTAATTCAGTAGTTTGTACATGTTATAAACTATAATTAGTGCAGTGCAGGTTTTGCTAGCTTTTAAGCTCAGTTAGAACACCTTGATTGAATATCATGATATGCTGTAAAATCATTTATATTCATGAGCATGAAATTTCGTTGTTTAAAAAAGAATACTTTCGTGGACTAGACTTCTGATTTTGGAAAAGAATGAGGAATTTGCGTCGGTCTTTGTCCGATGTGTTGGTTTTAAATTCGTGGATATTTGAACCCTTGAAATCAAGGAAAAGTAATGTCCCAATTTAAAAGTAATACGAGAATCATCCCTGAAAGTTATACCAAGAATTTCATGGACTTCATATTGGCAGCAATGTGGGTCTAGCATAGAACTCTTGTGGGCTAATCATGTGACTATGTGTTGCAAAAACAAATGGTAACTTGGTTCGATAAACACATAGTTTATGGTTACATAGAGACACCTGAAAGTGTTCGGGCTATCAGAACTTATGATCGACGTTAACGTGACTGAAGTCCGTCTTGTTTCTTTGTTTTGGTATCACTAGTAATCATATCATTAGTGAATCTGACTCATAATGTGTCATGTTTTGAATGCTTTTCGCTCATATCGCCTCTTCAAGCAATGCTATCAAAGACAATGGTGATTGATGTAATATGTTATTTGACGGTAAGTTGTTCATGATTGCCACGAACATGATGCACTTTGATATAAAATGACCCACACAGGTTAGGACAGCCCCCTCTAACACCTATGTGGTGTCGAGGCAATGTACAAGTACATATAACAGTTTACTCATTCTTACCTTTCTTCATTAACACTTCTTACTAATTAACAACTTTTTATTCGACGGAGAACAGACATCAACATGGCGTTATTTGAAGTAAGGACGGTCCTTGAACCTGCTCGTGTAAAACATATAAGCAATCGTATTTTCGATGGCAATACTGAATTTAAATAAAACACTGCTAAACACTAATTTAATGTATACGTCAGGTAGAAATGTGTGCAGTCGTGTATATACATTGTAATTATTTTATTCTTGAACATAATTATAACTTGGATCAATATTTAAGGGATTTCGTATTTTTGAAAAAAATGTCATTTAATATGTTGACTTACAAATCTTAAATGTTTTGATTAGTCTTTACTATAAATTATAAAAGCAAGACAAATTGTAAAAAAAAAATAAACAATTGCCTTCCCCAGGATTCGAGCCCGAGACCTCTGGAAGCATAAGATAATACGCTATGAACAGCGCCACGCAGGCTTTCGTGTTTGAGCGAGACATAAACGCTTGACTAGTACTCAACGGATTTTAAAAATTATCGAGGAGAAGCGTAAACAACGCTTTATTATTTTACAGATTTCGAATGAAGATTATCCGTAAATGAACCAATATTTTTAACATATTTCTAAGTCAAGAACGCTATTTCTCTTGTATAAAAATCACTATAAAAAACTTCTTAAACCATGGTCATTGTACAGTTCGGAAGCGCATTGTTAAATCTGGTTCTCAAAAACACATCATAATTGTTAGACGGCGAGAGTATTAACATTCTATTAAAAAATGCACATGTGCCATTAGAACGTCTGCAAACCGATTCTTTGATTACTTACAGGCGTCCGCAAAACGATAACAATTTCCTGAGAAATGTGATGTTATACATATTCTGCCTTGGTGAAATATGTGCAGTAAACAACTACACAAATAGGTTTGGCGCGTTCGGTGAATAAAAACGTAAATATTTTTTTATCTAATATTTGCGTGATTAAATTTGTGGTAAATTCGCTTCCGCAAACATTGTACAATACGTTAAGAGCTCAACATCTTTTAGGTAAAATTATGCATTTCCAATTAATGAATATAATTGTGTAATGTAGTGTTTGTAACTTCGTTGTTTTAGTTATTGTCGCAAATGCCGGTGGTCTTGTTGCAGTGCTGGTTGGTGTAGCAGCACGTGTATGAGGAATAAGGGCTGTATTCACAGCAGTCTTCTCCATCCGGACAAGGCTTGCTGCGGCACGTAAGGGACTGGGGCGGCGGATAGGAGGGGTCGTAGTTGCAGAAACGTCCGGTACATTCGGTGCCGGGTAGGATGGCCGAGATGAGCAGGTCTAACACGGAACTTTGCTGCATCGGAGCTCCATAGGAAAAAGGGCCGCGCCAATCAGGCGAGAACACGGGTCCAGATGTGTTGAAGTACGGTGGGCCATCTCTGAACGAGATGTTGCATTTCGTTATCGGAAACTCGTCGCACATGTTGTGTCTGATATTGGATTCAATCTGAAGCTCCAGCCAACTCTGAAGGTAATCACGTTTTGTTTTGTCGTTTAAGACGTCCATGAGGTATCTTATATTCCGCACAAAAATGCCCTTATACATCAAAGCATCTTCGTCGCATTTTGGAGTGCAGTATTCGACTAATATCCCTTCGGCGTCGGAGGATCTCTCGATAAGCCCCATCGCCATCTTGAATGCGAGGTCAGTGTAGCTCGAGTCGCTGCTTATTTTGTATAGCTCTACCATTGCCCCGATCATAACACCGGAGTTATAGGTTGGACCATAAATGTTTGACGGGGTGCAGTCCCAGGTCGCACCGTCCGCGACTAAATATGTAGTTTCATTAATCAGGCTGTTATTCAATATAAAATGGTGAATTTGCTCCATTTTATTCTCATAGTCCGTATTGTTTGTAATCCTGAACAATTTCGCGGTCAACTGCAACATCTGCGCGTTCGTAATCGTCTGCTTCGATTCGAACGAGGTATCAAAATAGAATCCACCCGCGCATTCGCCGCTGCTATCCCATCCGGTCCTCCAGCACCAATCAAATATATCCTTCGCGTCCTGAAGGAACATGTCGATCCCGAGAACTTCGTATATCCGTGTGTACGCCAGGCCATACCAGCCCATGTCGTCGAAGGATGGATACGGTCCGTAGGCCTCAAGAAGGCTGTAAAGGCCGCGTTGGCCGCCATTGATGACGCTCAGGTAGCGTCTGTTTGTACCGTTCGTATAGGCAACGAAGTTTGTCATAGTTTCCAGCACGGCGCCGTTCTGCCAGAAACCGTCGTACCCGTTCCAGACCTGAAATACAGGAATCCGTTTGTTGAAAGTGTTCGTTACATATAATGCTGATTTGGTCTTTTGTATTTTTGGACGGTCTGTCCAAGATATAAAATTGACGGATACATAATAAATATGTAAATAGTTTTCACTTTTCCTTTCATTGTTACATTGACATGATCAGAAACAGGCAAAAACATTCTTTAACAAGTTTATCGAACCACAAAGTCTGGGTTTTGTGCATAACAATTTAATTTCGCATGTTTTTTTTTTTAGTTTGTTTTGTTAAGTGTACAAAACAATATTTTAGTAATATTTGCCCATCATAAGTCGAATCAAGCAAGCTGTGTTTTTTCAAATCCATTTCATACGAAAAGGGACCCAATTTTGTACCTCATAACTGAAGAGTCCAGCTATCGGGGACGGGAACCAGTTGGATTGATGCGCGAACTGCGTCCGACAGGCCCAGAATGCCGCCGAGTCGTTTCCGTACATCTCCATGCTGCAGACGCTGGTATCCGTGTCACTCAATGCGTGAAGTAACGTTGTGCACGTCAAGGTAATGCAGGGAACCAGAAGTGATAACTTCCAGGCACTTTTGGAATCCATATTGTTGTTTTTGTGTAATTGATAGTTTTCTTGATTTTTTAAATGGTACTTTTCTTTACTTTATTCCCACACTACATTATATTATATGAAATATAGCTTTAAATCAGTATTTCAAAGATGACGTTCTTATATTTGTCGCTTAGAACAGTCATAAATAGTTTGATTAAGGAACTTAATAATTAACTAGTTCACAACATTACACTTTACATATGTAAGAATGTATAAATATAATCTGCAACTGAACTCCCTATATAAGTTGATATAAATGCTGAGATAACCTAAACAATGGGGTCGACATATATGTTGTCAATATGTACTAATCACATGCTGATTATATTTATGATACGAGAGCTATCTGGTGTACGTCCGTACGGCTGTGTCACTCAATTAGCGGTACGTTCTAAATGTAAATAAGCCTTGCGTTGTGAAAAGGGGGTTTATTGCATGTGCGTAAATTGCCGTCCCAGATTAGCCTGTGCAGTCCTCACAGACTAATCAGGGACGACACTTTCCGATGTTATGGTATTTTTTCGTCTTAAGTATATACCTTTTTATCGTGAATCCTGTTTAAGCGGAAAGTCTTCACTGATTAACCTGTGCGATCTGCACAGGCTTATCTGGGACGACACTTTCCGCACATACATTAAACCCTGTTTTCCCAGAGCGAGTCCCATTTGCATAAGTTCTTTGAAAGGGGATAATATTTTAGAAGTCATTAAGTGCGATACCGTTTGAAAAGGAATATTGTCTTTGAAAAAAAGTATTTGTAAAGTTACTCAAAATATTGAAGGAAAGAACTTTATTCTGGCACTGTACACATCATAGCAGCTTCAATTTAACGAACAAAAATATTGTAGGTTTACTTTTTAATATGTATTAAAATGTCCGTCTTACCAGCGAGTGTATTATATTTTACGTTAGCCAGTCTTTCATTTAAAACAACACACGAGAGCACCCCTAGTTTGCACCAACATTTATTATGGTATCAAAAAAAAATCACATTTAATTTGAAATGTTATACTTTACTCTGGTTTGTATCATCAGCGACATCGGGACCACCGTATTAATCCACCCACCGCTGCAAAACTGTTGGTGGTCACTTAATGTATTTAAATCACACTCGTTAATGACCACCGCCAGCCCACATTGAACACCGAGGGTACGTGTTGCAGACAGTGTGAATTTCACCTGGTGAGTTCACCTTTCAGACGACATTTACCTCAGACACACTTTTTATTACGTAAACAGGGAATGTGTAGGTGGTCAATGTCGAGTGGCTAGCTTTGTACGGTCACTTTGAACTAAATTCGAAACAAATTCGACGAATAGAAAAAAAAAGAAAGGCTAGCTTTGCATAATCGGCTCAGTGAGATGCAGTTCTAATGACCCCGCGTTAGTTTGTTTAACGGTGGGAAGCGGCTGTGTCAGTCATTAATTGAACCATGAGCAAGTCGATTGAAGAGTCATCGAAAGGAGATGAAGGGTGGTATTTTCGCAACTTTTTAAAATAATGCTGTTTACACGTACATGTACTTAACTTCTTTTAAATAACGATGTGGTTGTAGGTGAACATAGTTGTTGAAGGCGCCAAAAAATGTAAATGGCTGCTTAAAACAAGTTTACATCTACTTAAGACATTTACAGCGCAAACTGCTCCAAACGTCAAGATCACACAATGAGAACCATTAAACTACATATAATATGACATCTTTCAGGTCATAAAATATATTTCATTGTTAGAGGGCGGATAGTAACACTAGTTGTTTTAGAATTAAATTATAACAGTGTCTTATTTTCTATACACGGAATTAAATTTCACAATGAAAGCTTAATCATAGCAAAATATATTGGAACATGACACTCATTTGACAGAAATGCAATTTATCATAGAGAAATTAAGTGGTAACGATGGAGTTTCACGCGTATTAAAACCACAACTTGAAACGTCACCATCATATTTATCAGTACATAGAAATCACGTATTGGTTATGTTGAAAACTGTATAGGGAATTTTGCGGTTAATACATGACACCTGGGGCCTTGTATTCAGGCTTATGCGCTGCATGTAAAGATGTCGTCTGAGTGATTTGAATGTCAATTGCGAAAAAGGTACATGTTTGAAAATCACTTCTGAAACTGCGTGTGCTGTTAAGACACATTTCTATATTGTTGATACCAACAATCCGAAATTTTGACACATGGACACGTGCCATCCACGCGCAAAGTTTACAAATATGTCAACACAATTCCAAACACTTAGTTAAATGACAGCTCAAGCAAGTGCGTCGAGCATTTATGAATGGCGAACAACTTGGCGTAAGTGTAAAAACCCTGTTTTTAAATCAAGTAGTGATAGAGAGGGGGGATAAATGGCATAAACATAAACAGGAGAAAATGATTACACTCACTTGAGGGATGATGCATTGGGCCATTTGTGAGATATTTTGTATTGTAAGTTGGTACCTATCATGAAAATACCCCCACCCCACTCAAAAAACTAAATCCAAATGTGTTGTTTTCACCCTTCCCCCCCCCCCATTTTCATCATTAAACATAAGGTTAAATATTGAGACAACTATTTTGTGCATCTGTCAGATGATGTTGCAAAGTTCTAATGTTGTATAGCACATTTACACAAA
Source organism: Dreissena rostriformis (assembly GCA_007657795.1). Classification (NCBI taxonomy): domain Eukaryota; kingdom Metazoa; phylum Mollusca; class Bivalvia; order Myida; family Dreissenidae; genus Dreissena; species Dreissena rostriformis. Next base: position 175,779 of record VMBQ01000240.1, on the reverse strand, counting down.
ACACTTGATTGACTGCAAGCAAACCGTCAACATCCCCAATAGATGACCATAGCAACACACTATCAGACAAGCAGTTACACAGTTGTCTCAGGTCTTTGTTCAACGCAAAATCATATTGTAAGGATATTATTATACTGTAATTTGACTTGGTTTATGCAAGGTTCCATCCAAATTAGTCACACTTTTAGGTTTAAGCAATGCAAGTGGATATGGGGTTTGAAATACTGGTATTAGTCAGAGAAGTAAGCGTGGAGGATGTGTGAATAAACTTCATGATGCACATATGACTGACAACACATGACACAACAAAAAGTTTTCAGAGGTGGCAGAGATGTACAACTTGGAACCTATTTGGTGACACGCACGCTACACTTGACTTCAGCAGTGCTATGAATAAAGTGATGCTGTTGGTGGAAGCTGACATGGAGCAAGTGCTACCATGTTTTATGGTGGAACTGGATGTAGACAGCAAGAATGTAAGTGTTGCTGGACAAGCACTGGGCATGTGCCTTGGTGGGGGCTCCCGAGTACGACCACAAACCATGGAACCGCGACAAGGAATTCCTCCACTTCCTTTAGCAAAGGCAGGTATCCAGCAAGCTGTTTTTCTACAAAGACAGCAGGTGTTGGGTGTCTCTCTAGGGCAGCAGCAGTCATAATATACCACTTTGGCAATCTGACAGAGTACCTGAGCAAGAACACGGATATTAACAATCGCCTGACCTGCCTCGTCAGAAAAGTGATGAAGCTTCCATACCTCCTAGGTGGTCCTCGTGGTGTTTGCCAGCCTAGTTGGAGCCCTTCTATGCCCGCACCATGGGGAAAGATGCTTTCCATTCTCAACTCAGTGAATTCTGTAAGGGATTCCATACAGACTTGGTGAGCGAAAACTACACAACGTTCACAACACCTGAGTATCCTGTAGTGTCTGCCACACTTTTCAGTAGTGTAAAGAAGACCTTTACAGAGGAGGTCCTGAACTTTGTGTCGGACAGGGCTACTTAACACTTGGATGAGTTGAAGAATCTGATTGTTCTCGTGCAACCTTACATGAAGACAGCCATGGCCATAGGAGGGACTATGGGATTGATGAGGAGACCTTCCCGATGGACTACCCTGTCAGTGAACAGGATTGTAACATGGATACCCCAGTACAAAACATTGGGATGGAGAAACAATGTGGCAAGGTGGATTAAATACTGAAGAAGCTAGGCACACTGAAGACAGTCAGTAGGTCAATCATTTTACAAAAGAGCCAAGAGCTTAGGGATGGACAGATTACATCCTTCATAGGTTTCAAGTTAGCAGCCCAAGCAAAAAGTGAGGTTGAACTCAACTGTAGTAAACTTGTGAAGGCCTAATTCTAGAGTGGGTCGGCGCCGAAACAGGAGATGGCTGAAATAAAGAAGATGAAGAGACTAGACCTGATGGGCATACTGAACTCCAAAGTTGGCCCCTTCACTGACAGTGGAGAATTCGAGAAGTTCCCTGTAAACGGAAGTCTGAAAAAAATTGCAAAGCTTCAGAGAATAAAACTTGAGGTCAAGTTTACCAGAGAAAGAAGCACACTTCTGCCCAGAGTTGACACAATCTTCAAAATCCAGGCGACACTGCCCAGTGGGTAGAGTAGGATGAAAACAGCACAGCAGTTAGGAGATGCTCGCACGGCATACCTAGGCAAGAAGAGTGACCGAACCACATTGGAATATGAACAATAAACAAGACAGTCTTGAAAGGCTAAAACAAATTTTCATTTTCTGCTAAAGACTGACATGTTCAGGTTCTGTCCATCTCATCGTGACTGAATAAAACATATTTTGTTGTTTTATATCTTTAATAAAACTATTTTCCAAAGTTTTCCAAATCAGAATTTTTGTTTTAGAAGACTGTTAGAATGGTGAAAGCATACCATGGGTATAGGCAAACAGTAAGAATAGCTTATGCATACCGGGTAAAATGTGCAGAAAATGGTACTTTTGTGTTCCTTTTTTCATTATCAAGGGGTTGGTGGGGGTTATTTTCAATGAACAGAGTAACTTTAAGGTGTAACATTTCTTCTATTATAAGCGTTAAATAGTTCCTAAATGATTATGAAAGCATGTATTGCACAGTATTTAGGTAAACAGTGAGAATTGCTTTAAATAATATGCGGAATGTGCAGAAAATGCAACTTTTGTGTTGCTTTGTTTCATTTTCAAGGGGTGGGGGCTATTTTCAAGATACAGAGTTACTTTTGGTTTCAGAGTTCTTGTATTGATAGTGTTAATCAACTCCAAAATGGGTGCATTGAAATTTGGAACTTGATAATTATCCCCCTCTCTAGTAGTGACCTAATAGATTGTAAACGATGCCATATCACACAGGACTCTTCCACGTTGATTTTTGTCAGGATATTTTTTATATTGTACGAACAGTTACAATTTCTTGGATTGTTAAATAGAGTATGCACCGTTTAACGGTGCTCAAATCATGTTTCATGGCAATAATTATATACATAAATCTGGAAAGTATTCTTGTGTCCTTTTCAAGGCTTCAATCTTAAAAACACCAATTTCTTCAAACTAATCTAAGCTACTCCGGACAAAGTCTTCCTTAAGGCATGTTTCGGTTTTCATGTTCGATGTTCGACTTAGTTGGTCAGGTATGCGAACTATTTTTCCACCAATGTCAAAGACGAATCGTTTCAAAAGAAGTTTCATGGAATCCTCAGCATTCTGCAGACTCTGTGACCAAAAAACGTGTTCGGATTTTACTATTTTAGTTTATACTCGTACAGCATATACCATTTATATATACATTTATATAGTGCAAATCATTTCCCAAGTATATATAAATCGAAATATTGCAAAGCATATGGCAAGCATATTTACATCAAAATTGTAAAAAGCATATGCCAAGCGTAAACATTTATACATAAAAAAGTGCAAAGAATATTCCAGGCATATATACATCAAATATTGCAAAGCATAGGCCAAGCGTATATATATGCAAACAGTGCAAAGCATATACCAAGCCTATATACTTTAACATAGTGAAAACCATACCCCAAGCATATATACATACAAATAGTGCAACGCATATCCCAAGCATGTATACATACAAATAGTGCAACGCATATCCCAAGCATATATACATACAAATAGTGCAAAGCATACCCCAAGCATATATACATCAACATAGTGCAAAGCATATCCCAAGCATATATACATACAAATAGTGCAACGCATATCACAAGCATATATATATATACAAATAGTGCAAAACAGGGGAATCTCTGACAACAATTCACTTTTGTTTGCAAATAAAAATATCTAATCATGCTTTGGACATACGGAATGGACCACACACTTTTTCAAGGTTGACTCTAGAACTAGCAGAACCGATAAACAAATCCTCGTGCCATTTACTTTTACTGCAAATTGTCACAACAGTAAATCTTGTAACAAGTAAATATTTAATAGGAGAACCTGGACAACCAAATATGTATACAATTTGTTGTCGCAAAATAGTAGACCTAAAGAGGCAATATTTCAACATCAAGAACACAACCGAAAGTCTTGTTACAATACCCTAGTTTTTATTAGCCTAAATGACTAGTTCTTTCTAATTGAAACATTTTATTCATCTACTATGTGAAATTTTCTGTCATACACCACTTATTATCAGAAAATTAAACTCCCGATAGAGGAATGAGAGACATTCATGACCTCTATAATGCAGAACGCTCAAATGTAGGTGAAAGTCACGACCTCGCGGTTATTGCACCTTTTTCTGATCAATAACCCTCTAAATTGGAACATGAGTGTGGCGCTTTCTTTGCAACCCCACCAGTATGACGTCATTTAATTTTGTCCTCCACATTAAGAATGCTTTTTGATATAATAAATCATAAATTAATTGCAGAGTTCGAGATTGCAGACAGTATTTTAAATTCCAACCGTTTCAAATGGATGGATTCATAGAAATCGTCTTTGTTTATAATTCGGTAAGCCTATGCATACTTATATGGATAGCTTTGCAGCTGAACAGTGATAACTGTTAGCTGTATATTTCGCAGCAGTTCGGACACACGTTGCAATGGAAAACGTGTAAAAGATGTGGTCGTCACGTGTATTTGGGCTCGTTACTCGTATATGTTTATTTGGGAGTGTTGAATGCAATTCTGACATCTTAAATGGACTTCGAATATAACAATGCTCTTCTGATACCTTTAGTGAAGTTCGGACAATTTCATCCTATTTTATTTGTAGTTGCAGAAGAACATGAACATTAACGCTGTGACATTGGTTTGGTCATACAACGTGGGTTACACTCAATTCACTTGAGAATCTACAATATAAGGAAATATGTCGTGTACAACACGGGAACACATTCCTTACGACCGCGAACATGAAACTACAAAGGTTACATAATGTAAATTGCAGCGGCACTATATATGGGATGAAGCGGGGATTCTGAAAGGGGCTTACTCACAGTTTAACAAAATAATAAAATTAAAAAAAACAGTGCCATGGATATGAATTACATTAAAAGAATACTCATGACAAGGAAACATGTAAAACATATCATCAATGGAATAAAATAAAATCGAATACAATTAAAATAATAAGGGAAATATGTGCATTGCTTCTATAGTGTTCAAAATACACAAACTTTCAAAAGCCGGGAGGGTCACATGGTAACACGTTCAATTTTGCCTCCAATGGTAATACAAATCGAGTATTGTATTTTTGATAATTTAATTATTTAAGACCATTCCAATAAATATAGTTTTGCAAATGAAAACATTGTATGACATTTTAAAATAACAGATAATCGAATGTTAAATACATTGGTGTGTGTATTATTTTTTTAGGAAAGTTTGCCATTTCTATTTCTATTTTGACTAGTTTTTTTCGTAAACCAGGCGAACATTAAAGTGGTGATTATTAGTGTTTATTCGTAATAAAGGTAATACTTGGTAAATATAAACCGGACACTAAGAAGATGATCTTTGCTTAGAATGATATCTTATAACAGAATAAGGAAAGAAAACTTCATCAACTCGTTTGTTTTGCTGTATAATTTGAAATCACATGTTTAATTCACGGCAAAACGATCCTTGCAAATTGAGGCTACAAATCAAATGTCTGGCATATTATTAACAATTAGTTTATTGTAAATACTTCCCTTACTATTCCGATATACGTGCAAGAACAAGACCATTAAAATAATCAGTATCTTCGTGGCATGTTTGTTTCATATGCGCTCACGAGCTACATGAAAAAGCTAGACTTTGAACATACATTTTCCGTAAGAAGAAGGTATTCTTCTACTACCGCAAACGCATCATAATTGTGTGGTTATAGGTCTTACACTGTATCTGCGCTCTGAAGAATGTTTACAAGTCTTAATTTTTCTGTTTAATGCCCCCTCTCTAGTCTTGTTTATTCGATCAGCTGTCGACTAATTATTCAGTGAGAATCACATTCATGGCGACTTATGCATCGTTATCGAAATCTAGGCACCACTAACGTTTCCTCGTTTTATGTTCAAATGGATTCTCTGATAGAACATATATCGATTGTTACGTGTTTCCAGAAAAAAGTTAGTGCAATTCATCTTTTACAATAAAATGTGCACCCAATTTGTTATCGAGAGATCTGCAGAAAGTGCACAGAAAGAAACTGATAAACTGCTACAAACTACTTACATAAAAAATAAGCAGGGGAAAATATACCTGTTTTATTGAAGTGATGTTATATGAGGTCAATTCGGTTGCGTAGTAAAATTTTATTATTGTTTGCTCAAATATAAATTCTACTCTATGACAGATAAGGCATTGCAAAGGCAGATATTATATAATTTGTATATTATAAAACAATGGGAATGTGTATATTGACCTATCTAAGTCATAGCAAAATACTCTAAGACTTTCGACAGATAGTAATTAGTCAATTTAATCACCGTCTATCATCACCACCGGAAATAGATGACCAGCGAAGCAGAGTAAAGAAACCAACCATGGAGAGCAGTGAGTATTTACCTAAATTCTCTAATAATTACTCGCTCCTGGATAACCAGTGCGTGTTAGACATCTTACAGAAAGATTAATATGTTTAAAAATGTGTATTTATATTGCAATTCGTATTGATGAAGCGTTATTTACACAAATTTATGACTGCTTGGTACCGGTTTGAAATTGGAACTTCTCGAAGAAACAGCTTTTCTTTTATGATGACATGGTTTGTCATCGTGTATGGAGTTGATTTCCTCTTCTTATAGGCATTATATACCATCTTAACGCTATGCCTGGTCTTGGTTTGATTATTGTTCGTGGAAATCTATTAAAATAAAATAACTGTAGTGTACGGCGAATAGCTATTTATGGCAAAAGTCGTGTACGGCGAATAGTTAAAGTCATGTACGGCGAATAGCTGCAACGTATTGGCATCTTAACACTAGTCTGATAACTGATTATAATCAAATAAATAGTATAGTCAATCGCCAATGTCCAACCAGGGTACGTACTTAGTTATCAATAGGACTTTCAAACTGATTATTACTTAATCACGGAAAATATGTGAATTTGAAGGCAGAACAAAGGAATTTCTATAATTCGAATTTTCAATTTTTGAGCATAAAATAGTTAACTGTCCATTTTTGTGTTTAGCATTGCTTTTTTATATCAATTGGAAAATCAAATGCTCCAAGAAAACCACGTTTTTTAACGCAGGGTAACGTAAAAGTCGACTTGCGAGCAATTCATGGGGGAGAACGTGCATTAGCCAGCAACAAAGACGCATTGATAATATTGCAACGCCAAGCAGTCTGTTCTCAAATAAAGATTTAAAAATTAATAAAGATGTCATTATTATCCCAAGAATGATGAAATTTAACGGGTTTTTCTTTAAGTTAAATTTATTTATTTCTTAAATTAAATTGCAATGACAAACTTTCTGCTATCAATCGATGATTTAAGTATGACTGAAACGTAATTTTTGCTCCAAAGGAGCGTAGAAATTAAACGGTTTTTGAATGAGGCTTTTTTGTTAACGTCAGTATGTTTATATACACATGTGTCTTGCATGTATGTGCACATGACAGTAAAACGGAACCCCGTAAATATGATCGTTTAAATGTGTTTCATTTGTTTCTGCATTTCCACTTGTTCCAAAATAGACGAATTGCACTCAATTAGGATACAAACATATCTCAAATAGGGGGGAATGTCACCGATAAATATAATCCCGTTCAGGGGTCCCCTTCTTCTGCATTGTGGGTTACCAAACTCAAAACTATTCGCTTACACAATTTAATTTTATTTTGTTATACGCCGTACACATCAGGTTCTATTCGCCGTACACAACGAAGTTTATATTTTAGCAAAACATTTGCATACTAACTAGATTTTTGGGCTGAAGCTTGCAAAAACCGATAGTTCTTATAATTCTATTCGCACACCATTGAAAAATTCGGCAAAATAAGTTTACTTTTCTCGGACAAAAGGAAAAAAGATGTCCCAATGAAATTAACTTTCGGTACCAGGTAGCTAGTGATTGATCTATTTCAACACTTGAATGTAATAATAAAGAACTCTAACTACTAACGATAGAAGTTTGTCCACTATTAATTTGTCACACAGTTTTCGGAAAACGTTCGCGATAAAATGGTACAACTTATTCTTTCCACGAGCACTACCTCTTGCGTGATGTTTACTTTCGCTTCGCTGGTCATCTATTTACGGTGGTGATGATAGACGGTGTAATTCAAGCCCGTTAATTGGTTTGAGTGGAGACTTAGGAAATATATAACGCGATTGTTTCGAATGTGAATAGATTTTTTTAATGATATGCTTTCGTAGAGGTAATGCCATTTGAACAGTTCGCAGGTCGTTAGGTTATGATTGTCTTCTGATGTTTATCTCTTGATTCCTCTCGTATGTTCAAGCTGGCTTTAAATTATTTTCTTGTTACTGATGGACTGGTTTTGATATGTAGGTTCCATTTCATGCTTACGCCCCTATGCTTTACGTACATGAAATGTGTGTTTTATTACCATGCGTGCAATGTTGAAAAAAACAATGTAATAATACACGCTTTACTATTGTTCATGTTACTATAAACAAAGGCATTAAGTGTCTTCTTATAAAAAAAATATGTACTTGATGCATTGAGAGTCATTTAACGCAAATATATCATAGGTACACTTGATTTTCTCCTTAGTAGTATAATCAAACACAAAACGTAGGCGTGTGCAGAACTCCAAAGATAATTAATCAGGTTAGAATTAATCAGGCGCTCAGGTAGGTGTAATCACTGTGGTCATTAAAAGTACGAGTCCTTGACCTTTTACATGATTTTCATTTGGTGTTTGTATGAACTTAAAAATTATACGGACAGTCTTGACTCGCGGAATTTATATTGTACAATTAAAAGGTATTTGAGCATCACGTTTTTAGGTGTAGTAAAAATAGGACGCCAACCTTAAATATTGAAATTGTACAATATAAAATCCGCGAGTCAAGACTGTCCGTATAATTTAATACAATTAAGTAATATTAAAGTTTGCGTCCTAATTTTACTGCACCTTTAAACGTTATACCCAAATACCTTTAAGTTGTTACCACATTTTTGACACATACAAATTGTATTATTTTTTTTATAAAAAAAATGTGCTTAGCATTAAATAATTCAGATATTCAACAACTGTATTTGTATTCACATGTTGCGGTAACGATATTGACCGCATGTTTTGAATTGCCGTCAGTTGACAACAGAAATTGACAATGTGTGAAATTTCCAGTCCTGTTTTGACAAACCTCTATCATTAAACTCCCTTTAACTGACAATTGCTTGTACCAACCATGCCAGATTTTATCAAATCGACACGTGCGACACACGCTATGCGTCTAAGGTTAGCTAAACAAAAAGTCAAACATGACGTAAAATGGCATTTCAAGCAAGTGGGTCGAAGATTTAGGAAAATATCGAAAATGTCGCGATAGCAAAATACTTGTTTACTCAGCTGTTGCGTTTGAGAAATGCACACAATGTCGTCAGCGCATTCATAAAATCTTGGACCACTGAATGTGTATGCCATTACGCAAACGGCAGACATTTGTGTCATATGTTTGTTGGTTTATTTGGTTTATTCGATGTTATTTATAGACAAATGTATAATGTATAATCATCGGGACCCATGTTAACTTAAATACGCGATGCAAATGGATTGACCGTGGGAGATAAGGCTAGCAAACGTTCGCAGTCATGAATAATAAATGCGCCATCTCGTTGGTTTCTGTTTCAAATTCTGCATGCGTTTTAAACCAATCAAACGATGCGTTTGAAACATGTTTCAGTGCAGGTGGCATTGTACACGTTGTCTGTTCGCTTTTGTCATATTTACCTTTATCTTCTCAAATATCCTGTCTTCCCAGAGTTTGAAAAGTATCAAAACGTGAAATGTAATTTCGTTATTTTGCTTTATCAATATTTATGAACACGAACTTTTGCCAGTCAGTTTATATAATGTAATGACAACGGAATATATATCGTGAGTTCCGACGATGATACTGGCGTTGAACATCTGTTATTGAATACAAGGGCTACTTTAATTATTATGCGGTAGCATAGCTTAAATCCTCTATTATATGTATCAAAATATTCCGATTGTTAACATTTTATCAAACTGTTCAGGTCCTATGTGGATATTTAGCAAAGTATTTTACATTCGCGTGGCGTAAGTAGCCTTTTAATTAAGGGTCGTGCCATAACAAATATTTGATAATTTTGAATTATAAAAACGGTATATCTTGAATGTATTACACTATCAAACCCTTTTATTTAGTTACCACTCCGCTCTGAAAATTAAACCTGTCATAAGTCTGTCAGATGAAGTTTACTAATTGTAAGGGTGAGTTGCGGTTTTCGTTCAATGGTTATCAGTAATAAGTGTAATTGTCAATGAATGACAAGTACACAATCGAATAAAAAGGGAGTCAGGCGGTATGACAGAAATGCTCTGCATGCTGCAGACTATGTGACCAAATATGCGTGTTTCACGATTGTCTTTGTTAGCTTGTGTAAGCATATCAACACCGAATAGAGCAATCGGGAGAACCTTTGGTGGTTATTCAGTTCTTGCAAATAGCATGTTTTTATCATGTCTTAACGTGCATATGAACCAGATCACAAATCTCTTTGCCTCTTGTTAAGAAAACAGTAGACCTCACAGCAAGCTGCAACGTTATTAGAAAAATAGACACTTAAAATAAAGTTTAGTCCAATTTTACAAAAAAAAAGAACTCAAGCGGCAAGAACAGGACAGACATATGTTGTACATCCGTACGGCTGTGTCACTTTACTGGCTGCCTGGTAAATGTAAATGTATTTGAATATGTACTTTAAGAGGGGATTATATTTGAACAAGTCCATAAGAAAGATACCGGTAGAAAAGGAATATTGTCTATGACTTTTTGTTAAAAAACATATGTAAAATATTGTATAAAAGTGATTTTCGGAATGGTTTTCTGACACTTACAACATGATAACAGTTTCGAACAAAAACATCGTAGGTTTAATTTGTTTTATGTACTAAATGTCCGTCTTACTAGCGAGTGTATTATATTTTACGTAAGACAGTCTTCCATTTAAAAACATGAGAAGACCCCCTATAGTTTTTAAAAAATGTGTTGAGGTATCAAATAAGTTCACATTCAATTCGAAATGTTATACTTTACTGTGATATATATTATCAGCGACATCGGGACCTACCTTATCATTCAACCCACCGCTGCAAAATTGTTGGTGGTCACTTAATGTATTTTAAATCACACTCGTTAATGACCAACGCCAGCACACATTGACCACCGAGGGTCACTTGTTGTAGACAGTGTGACTTTCACCTGGTGAGTTCACCTTTCCGACGTTTTTCACCACAGACAGACTCTTTATTATATAAACAGAAAATGTGTAAGTGGCCAATTTCGAGTGGCTAGCTTTGTACGGTCACTTTGAACTAAATTCGAAACTAATTCGACGAATAGAAAGAAATCGCAAAGAAAGGTTAGCTTTGCATAATCGGCTCAGTGAGATGCAGTTCTAATGACCTCGCGTTCGTTTGTTTAAACAGTGGGAAGCGGTTTGGTCAGTCATTAAGTGAACCGTGAGCAAGTCAATTTAAGAGTCATCGAAAGGAGGTGAAGGGTGCTATTTTCACAACTTTTTAAAATATACACGTCCTTAATTTCTTGTAATGAACGATGTGGTTGTAGGTGAACACAGTTGTTGGTGGCGCCAACATGTCAATGTCAATGGCTGCTTAAACAAGTGTACAGCTACTCCAGACATTTACAGCGCAAACTGCTTCAAACGTCACAATCATACAATGAAACAATTAAACTACATATTCTATGACATCTTTCAGGTCATACATTTTTTTTTTTACTCTAAACGGGTGGATAGTAACACTTTTTTTAGAATTAAATTATAACAGTGCCTTATTTTTAGTTGTTCGCGCTAGCGAGCAACTAATGTAGAGGGAGTTTTGCAAGCCAGTGGCTGCTTAACTACGCTAGGAACGATAATCACCGCATCTGCCTGTTTATAATTCACCACTGGTACTTTAAACCCCGCTTTTTACATTTAAATCACTGAGCGGTTTATCGAGTGTGTATGTAATAAATAGTGTGCGACGACATTGGCAGGTTAATCATTGAAATCTGTACATATTGGCTGCTTTCAGGGAAAACGGGGCTTAATGCATGTCAAATAAGATGAGCCTGTGCACACTGATTAGCCTGTGCAATGCGCACATTTTGTCTAAGTTATCTCTATAGCATAAATATGAGAATAAACAGTGCACACACATCCCCCCCTGTGCTTTAAGACACACTCTTTATAAATTTGAATGGGTTGTGTTCATTTTAAACTTGCGATATAAAAAGCTATAACATAATTTTGAAAACTTAGTTGCGTCTAAGATTATGCAATAGCGAACAACTTCAGTGCCTTCAGCGCTTTGATTTAAACACGGAATTAAATTTCACAGTGCAAAGTTTAACCATAGCAAAAATATATTAGAACAGGCATTCACTTGATAGCAATTCAATTTATCGTACACACATTTAGTGATAACGATAGAGTTTCACGCATAAAAAGCACATCTTGAAACATTACCATACTAGTAACAATGTATTGTTCATGTTGAAAACTGTATAGGCCAGGCTGTGGTAAATGCATGTCAACTGGGCTGTTGTAGTTTATGCGGTCGATGTAAAAATATTGTTGAAGGGATTTAAATGTCAAATGCAAAGTAGGATTGCTTGAAAATCTCTGTTGAAACGGCATGTCCTGCTATGACATATTTCTATCATACCAGTACCTCTTATCGACCACTGCTGATACCAACAATCAAAAATTCGGACACATGGACACGTGCGATCCACGCGCATACACTATAGATAAGTCAAAACAATTCCAAACACTTAGTAAAATGTCAGCTCAAACATGTGCGTCAAGCATGAATGGCGAATAAGTTGGCGTTAATGCTTAAACACTGTTTAGAAATCAAGTAGTGACCCAATATGTTGTAAACGATACCATATCGCACAGGACTGTTCCACGCGGATGTTTATTAGGATATGTTTTTCCATTGCACTATACGTTGCAATTTATTGGCTTATCAAATAGGGTATGTACCGTTAAACGGTGCTCATATCATATACCATTGCAATAATTATTTTGTTCATAGGCATAAATCTGGCACGTATTCTTGTCTCCTGTCGAAGGCTTTGATCTAAAAACACACACGTCTTCAAACTCCGGACAAAATGTTCCACACGGCGTGTTTTGGTTTTCATGTTCGATGTTCGACTTTATTTGTATGCTTATTTTTCCACGAATGTCAAAGACGCAATGGAAAGCTAATATAATGACTAGTTTTTTTCTAATTCACACCAATTTATTTATCTCATTAAAGGGACTTTTCTTTTTGTCATAAACCACTGATTATCAGAAAATTACCGTCCTATGCAGGAATGAGGAACATTCATGACCCCTATACTGCAGAACGTTCAAATGTAGGTGAATGGCTCACCGTTGCGGTAATTGCATCTTTTTCTGATAAACAAGCCTCTAAATTGGAACTTGAGAGTGGCTCTTGCATTCCAGTATGACGTCATTTTACTTTGATCGTCACATTAAGAAGGCCATATGGAATAATTCATCATAACTTTATTGCAGAACTCGAGAGTGCACACAGTATTCCCCAAACCAACCATTGCACGTGAATGGATTCAAAAAAATCGTGTTTGTTTATAATTCGGTGAGGCCATATGCATTTTTATATTGACAGCTTCGTATATGTTTATTAGGGCGTGTTGAATGTATTTCGGACATCTTACATGTAAATCGGACAACTGAAATGGTCTGCGGACATTACAATGCTCTTCTGTAATCTTTGATTAAGTTTGAACGTGGGAACACATTCCTTACAATCACAAACATGAAACTACAAAGGTTACATATGTAAAGTGCAACATCACTAGATATGTGAGGAAGCGGGGATTCTTAAAGGGACGTAATCACAATTTATCAAAATAACAATTAAAAAACACAATGCCATGTGTTAAAAAAAGAATGTATCAATAAAATTCAAAATAACACTCCTGACTAGTAACCATGTAATTAATGTCATCAATCGAAAAAAAAAATCGAATACAAGTAAAATAATACGGATAATATATGAATTGCTTACATAGTGTTAAAAAAAAACATAAAATTGTAAAAGCCGAGAGGGTCAAATGTTAACACGTTATAACAGAATGAGTTAAGAACACTTCACCAAATCTTTTGTTGCTGAAATTATGAAGTTAGTTTTGTAGAATTCGAAATCACAGGTTTAATTCACGGCAAAATGATCCTTGCAAACTGAGGCTCGTGGATACTCAAATGTCCGGCATACCGTTAATAATTTATTTATTGTTAGTTCTTCCCTTACTTTTCCGATAAACGTGCATTTCCGTAGGGCAAGACCATGACAATAATCAGTGTCTTCATGGCATCTTGGTTTTGTTGCGCTTACGAGCTACAAGAAAAAAGCTAGACTTTGAACAGATATTTTCCGTCAAAAGGTTTTCTACTACTACCACAAACTTACCACAATTGTCTGTTAATATGCCTTACACTAAATCTGCGCTCTGTAGAATGTTTACAAGTATTTATTTTCCTGTTTAATGCCCCCTCTCTAGTATTGTTTATACCATCAGCTGTCGACATTATTCAGCGAGAATCACGTTCATGACGACTCATTCATCGTTATCGGATTCTAGGTTAAGCACCAATAAATATTCCTTGTTTCATGTTGGAATGGATTCCCTGATAGAACATACATCGATTGTTACGTGTTTCCAGATAAAAAGTTAATGCGATTCATCTTTTGTAATAAAATGGGCACCCAATTTGTAGCAGAGAGATTTGCAGAAAGTGCACATAAAGAAACTAATAGGGCTATGAAATAGACAGAAACAATTAGCAGAAGAAGAGATACCTTTTTTATTGAAGTAATGTTATATGTGGTTTATTCGGTTGCACAGTTAACTAACATTATTGTTTGCTGAAATACATGCAATAATATATGACTTTGTATCTAGGCATTGTCAAGGCAGATATTATATCATTTGTATATTATAAAAACAATCGGAATGTGTATATTTACTCTTGTAAGTCGTAGCAAAATACTCAAAGACTGTGTGGCTGAAAGTAATTATTTTATTTAATTCCAGCCCGTTAATTGATTTGTGTGGAGTCTTATAAATTATGTTAAGTGTTTGTTTCCAATCGGAATATCTTTCAAAGGGACATGGTTTCATCGATATAGTTAATATCATTTGAACAGTTCACATGCCATTAATAGGTTCTGATTGTCTTGCGATTATAATCCCTTAATTCCGATCGTATTTTCAAACTAATTTTCAAGTATTTTCTTTTAAGTTCCTCTTCGTCACTGGTTTTGATATGTAGAGTCCATTGTATGCTTACACCCCTATGCTTAAGGTTAGTGAAATATGTATTTGATTTACATACGTTCAATGTTAAAAACAAAATTCAACATTACACACCAAGCTATGGTTCCAGGTACTATAAACAAAGGCATTACGTGTCTACTGATAAAAACAATATTAACTTGATACATTTAAAATCAATTTACTCAGACATATCATAGATACACTTGCGTTTCTCTTTAGTAGTCTAATCCAGCACAGAACGTAGGCGTGGCCAGACCTCCAAATATAATAAATCAGGTTAGAATTGAATTAATAAGGAACTCAGTAAGATGTTATGACTAAACTCATTAAAAGTCTGAGTATATGGGCCTTTTACAAGATTTTCGGTGGGTGTTTGTATGAACTTCAAAAGATTCAACAAAAGTGAGATCAAGTCATAGAAATAATTAATGAATAGCTTTTAAATAGTGTAACCACTAACTGCAACACTGAGCCGGCTCATTGTAATGCACTATTGATATTGATGCACCGGCTCTTAAATATATTGGAGACATTAGTGTTTGTATAAAAAATCAATAGTTTCATAGTTTATTGGCAATCCGGCATTCTGCTGTTGGCAAAGAACCTACATACAAAAGAAATATGGGCACGACAGGGAATCATAAAATATAACATATTTAAAGATAAAGAAATATCAATTATTCAAGGAACGTTTGCATAATAATAAATAAAAATTGATATATATTTAAAGTAAAATGCCAAGTTTGAAATAAAAATATAATTTGTTCTTAAACAAAGGTCAAGCGGGTGTCCATGCATAAACCTAGGACGACAAATAAATATCGCGCAGAAAACAGTGACCTGTATTTACAGTGAGCACTATTTTGCTACAGTATACTGTTTACGGAATAGAACTTATATATAATGCACAGGAATACCATTTCCGTGTATTAATTATAATAAAATACTTTTTTTAAATCGGGAGTTGAAAGATCAGTGTAAAAGACGGGGTAAAATTGTGAAATATAAAAAACTCGAAGACAAATACACTTTATTTAAATAAATATATATATTAACTCATCAGTTTAAACATTGTTTCTAACATATGAATATCATTGGCTCAACCGAACTACATTTTACATAATAGTAAAATTAACATATAAGTGTAAGGAAACATTCACATGTATACATCAAAACTATACTTGGTATAATTAAACAATGCTTTGTAAGTATTGCAAGCAGCAAATTGAGTGCCCTTCCATTGAAAACCCGTATCGAAAAATATTTCATTCAAATTGCCCATATTTAATCTGTATACCTTTTACAATCGAATGTCAGTTTGTCACTTAAGTATTAAGCTGGGTGGTTTTACCTTAATAAGGGACTTAAAACACTACCGTATCGTCTATTAGCTATAAAATACGTCCTCGAGGGCATTACTAAAAAGAAAGAACGTTATACTGTCTTACTCAGTTGATAACAGAAATTGTGTGAAAGACTCGATTGATATTTCCTGTCCAATTTTGACAAATCCCTATCATAACACTTCCCGTAACCGACAATTGCTTGTACCAACAAATCGAAACGTGCGACCCACACTCAGCGTCTAAGGTTAACTCAACATAACGTCAAACACGACGTAAATCGCCAGTTCAAGTAAGAGCGTGGAATATTTAGCAAAATATCAAATAGTTTGTAGCATCAGCGAAATAATCGTTTACTATGTTGTTTGGTGGGAATTAAAACAATATGTCGTCATCGCATTCAAATCATCTGGGACCACTGAATTTGCATGCCATAAAACAAACGATATAAAACGTTATCATACGTTGGTTTAGTTGGTTTTATTTATGCTTTTTGATTGACCGTGGGAGATAAAGCTAGCACAAGTTTTTAGTCATAAATAATAAATGAGACATCTCGTTGGTGTCCTTGTCAAATTCGGCATGGAAATTCAACCAATCAAACGACGCGTTATCACAAGAGTTTCAGTGCAGTTTGGTCATGTTTACCGTTATCCGCTCAAATGATCTTTGCTTCAAAAACTTCGAAAAGTATCAAAACGTGAAGTGTTATTTTATTTTTCATTATTTAGCTTCATCTACATTTTCTCAACGAACTTCTGCCAGTCAGTAACCCAGTTTAAAATGCAGTATCAACGGAAGTTATATCGCGAGTTCCGAAGATGATACTTGCGTTAATCATATGTTATTGAATACAGTGACCACTTAAGTTATTATGCGACAGCATAGTTCAAATTCTCTATTATGTTTATCAAAATATTCCGGTACTATGTGGATATTTAGCAAAGTATTTTACTTTCGCCAGGCGTAACTAATTTTTTTAATAAAGGGATATACCATACACATATTCGATAATTTTGAATTAAAAACCGGTATATATTGAATGCAAGCTTACTAAATTTAAGGGCGTGTTGCGGTGTTCGTTCAATGTTAGTCAGTAATGCGTGCAATGTTCAATGAATGCCGATTACGCAATCGAATCAAAGGGAGTCAGGCGATATGACAGAAATTCTCTGCATACTGCAGACGCTGTAACCAAAAGCGCATGTTCGGATTTCACGATTGTCCTTGCAAGCTTCTGTTAAGCATCTACATGAAATAGAGCAACCTTTGGTGGTTATTCGGTTTTTGCAAAGGTCACATGACACAAAATCATTGTGTATCCCTCCGTGGTCGAAAGTAGTGCCTTTTAGTAAAGAGTTCCTTTTTTCTTCTTGAATAAAAGTCATTTAACAATGTAAGACATGTCTTTTGTGGTTATTTCTAATATCCTATATGTGTCTGGAGTACTTTGATGCCTTGGATTGGAAGCTAACTTAAAAGATGAACTTTTGGGAGGGGGGTGTTTTCTGTTGTATGTGGCTTTTGTCGAAATAAGGCTTAAAAACACTGTTTTCTACGGTGGATGCATTCGACAGCGATTTACTTTCTTAGAAGTTGCGAGACGGTATGTTTTTGATTTCAATTATTGGAAGAAGACAGATCCATCTTTAAAATGATACCAGGTTCGGAAATCTGATACGTCGGAAAGGCAAACAAAATGCTTTGAAAGTTGTCAGTTTTATAATGGGACCCTATGGGAATCGGAATAAGTGTTTTATAACCCAAATAACCTGTTCTTATCATGTCTTAATGTGCATACGAACCAAGAACATTTTGCTGCTAGTTTTGATAACAGTAGAGCACACAGCGAACTGCTACTTTATTAGAAAAATAAACACTTAACATACTAGTTGTATTCCTTTTTTCCAAATTAAAGGACTAAAGCGGCAGGTGCAGGACATACATATGTTCTTTTTTAGTATTCTATGAGTTTCGCAGCAGTTTCAGACAACGGTTGTTTTAATAGAATTATGTTATTTCATATAAATGCGTCTATTATGATCATGCATTTTCTAATTACATGTTGTATTATCAAAGAAATAAATTATCATTTTGCTTACAATGACTAAGCCGGAATTACTAACCTATATTATGGAGATCAATTAATTATAAGCAAAATGTATATGGAGCCAATATGAGCACATTAGATTACGCAAATACTTTGTGGAAATGTCTGTCATAAATACCAGTCATTAGGCTTGTACGTCTATACAACAGAAAATTCAAATGTGTGTCAACGGTTCATGCAGTATGGGATTTCGAAGTAAATGTCACAAATTATGATCAACTATGTCGATCGATTAAAGGTCAAGGTCACAGTGGCACATGAAGTTTTTGCATAGGTCTTAACAGATATAATTAAATTAAAAATTTGCGCCTGGTCAAAAAAAACTATTTGGTGGGATTTCTTAACTAAGTGACACATATTATCATCATATCAAGTGCCCAGTGTCCATATTGCGAGGGCATCTTTGTCCTATGGACGAATTTATATAAACTGTTGGCATTCCTATTAATGTCACGAGCTTATCCCTCACACGTTTGCACGTAAAATAATAAATGGTTACCTGATGATATATACCTATATTATGTAACTGTGTCTATTTATGACATCTTAATGTTAAGATACACCTACAATATTTTTGATTGTGCACTTAGTTTTTCTTATTTAATGGTGGTTCTTATATTTATGTTAATGCAACATGGAATTTCAAGTATGCAACATGTGGTTGTGGTATACAGTATGTGTTTGCAAGCCAAAGACGTAATCGAATGAAAGGACGTCAGGCGAAATGGAACAAATAATTCACAAACTGCAGCCTCTGTGACCAAGAATATATATTCAGGTTTCATAATCGCCTTTCTAGTGCATATGTAAAACATATAATAAATGGCAAATAACACTAACGGTGATTTCTGATAGTCTGCCAATGCTCCCAAAAAGAAGAATACAAGTTTCAATTGCACATATTGTCGTGGACTTGACAAATGGACCGCGTACTATTTTAATGTTCCTTTTCCTTCCAAAATGTTTTCGTTATTTGAATTAATTTTGATTAAATGAATTTAAAATGAAAAAAAAATCTAAAGTATTACGATGGTTGATTGCTCAAAAACATGTCCGACAATCTCACTCTTTCCGTTTTGCAAAACAGTAGAATTACCGGAAATATTATTCATTGTCTTTAATTCTAGCAAATGTTTTCTCTGGCTATGCCAAGCGTTGCGCAGCACTCGCAATCGAACAACTAATGGTCGTAACAGACCTGTAAATTTCACACGTACATTAAACATTGTGCAATATCTGGTCATTACACGTGTATCAAGTAGTGCTATATTCACTTCATTTGAAAATATACAATTCAAACATTCTCCTATAAATAACGCGGAAAACGCATTCTTGGCGATCGCAAACACTGTACAACGACAAAAGTTACAACATGAACAAACCAAGTATGTAAAAAGCGAGGCATTGAACAAGCCGACAAGACAATACGCTGAAATGCTGCATACATGCAATTCTCGACAAGGTGTTGTTAAGAAACAGTGAGAAATTACAATGCATGCGGCTTTTGTCTTACACATTTAAAAACATAAAGGGTCATTAAAACGTAAGCGCAGAATAGCCACGATACCGCCGTACCGCCACGTACGCAATTCTCCAGATAAATGGAACCAATGTTATGTGAAACTTGATAACTCATCATATCGCCTATTATCGATACGTGTGTTCGCTCATCAATTAGCCAGAATTACATGCCTGTTGCAAGAAATGTGCAATTCCAAAGGAAAGTCTTGTCTTTATCTTTCGCTCTACGCCGCCCAATGAAACAAGTAGTGGCAATAAATGATGATAACCTGTAATAACCGTTACCCTGTCTAGCGATGCCATTGATATTCCATCTCTAGTGTTTCATACTCGCCCGAAGGAGAGGCCATATGGCACGATACGAAGATGGAAATATAAGCCCCATGTCTTGTCAACGGCTGGGTGGTCCTATGTTTAACCCTAACCTTAACACATGCTCTTAGATTTGCACATAATAGTATTTATTATTGCACAATAAAAAAAATCCGTCGAAGATTTTACGCAGTTTTCTATTTCGATATTGATATTTGTATGTACATTTAATACTTGTTATGTTACAATTTGACAGCAGAAATAAGACGGCTGCAAGATTGGTTTTGTTATGGATAAATAAATCAAAATATTCTTTGTAAAAACATGCTCGAACTCACAATTCAAATGTTCATCTAAGGAAAATGAAATAGAATGAAGAACCGTCACGGGCTGTCGCGAAATATAGTATATATCAAACGGAAAAAAAATAAACCTCCTGGCTTGTTTATGTCAGATGTGCTTCGAGCTGCCGGAAACGATATTGTGTTTGAAACAGTTGTTTCGTCATAAAATGTATGATACTACTAATAATCATCATTGCACAAGACATGCACTAAATAATGCAGTGCGCAGAACATTTACAACTGTTCATTTCAGTATCATATTTTTCCTCTTTAGTCTTGTTAATAAAGTCATCTGCCGTCTAATTATTCAGCGAGAATTACGTTCATGAAGAACTGTGTATCATTGTGGGTTTATAGGTTAAAACGCAATATGATTACCTCCTTATAAGTTCGAATGAAATACCTGCGCTATCATGCGTTGTCTGTATGACAAAGATGTCGGCGGCAGGAAACAATTTCATTAAATTGCAGTCCGTTTATTGTTGTATTTAGTATAATTTAATATGTGACATAATTTAATTTGTCTTGATAATACGTTAAAGCGGATGCAGTTTCATGCTATAGGAATTCTCATTTGTATGTATTGTGTGTATCACATTTTCATGTGTGTATTATATGTGGCGTGTGTTGCCCTGATTGGCAAATGGTAACTTGCCATAAATAAAGGACCAATTGCTATTATTTAGAGGATAATACACGGCTGAGCCGGGCCGGGTAGTGATAATCGGCCCGCAGGGAGCATAACGGCCAGAGGGCCGTTTGCGACCTGGGGCCGATTATAACTGCCCGGCCCGGCTCAACCGTGTATTAACGTCTATAATATATATCTTACTTTTATACTAAATTATAGATGGGCACAGGTTTTGAGATTCTACTGTATTGTGTAATTATATTTTGTTCCTTCACTTAAAATTATTACCGAACCAGCTTTCCGTACTTTTATTTTCTTTCATGACGTATCTCGAGTGACATAATTTATGTGACGAAACACACATATTTACATATATGCATCCCTTGTATTGAAACGCCGTAATTGAAAATGTATTTTTAAAAAAGAGCTAGGCTTATAAATTAACATAGCCTTCAACTTAAGATGCCCTCTTTGATAGCGTATTCATGTTGTAAACAGATTATGACATTAGCGTTTCAAAGCAGCGCATAAATGTCACCGTTAAAAGTAGCAATTATTATATAACAATTACAATATTTTATTTGAAAAGTCTGGATTATTCATGTATTTTACACAATGCAATTCAGCACTTAAGTAACCTTTCGAACTTGTATATATATATATTACAGATAAAATAAAAACATACGTATAGCTCAAGCTTTATAATAGTATATGCATGTGCAAATAAGATTTGTTGTTATATTGTATATATATATTACAGATACAAGATATACATACTTATAACTAAAGCTTTAGAATATGCATGTGCAAATGAGGTCTTGTTGTTATAGTTCTTGAAATATTAAACACTATAAATTGTATATAAATGAATGTTTATAACCTTATCTATGTTCTACTCAAATACATGTGCCGGTACTTAAAATACTCTGTAAATAACATGCTTGCATGTATGTATGTAATATGTTACGTAATAGCTTAGTTGATATACCCATTAAATACATGTCCTTAAAATACTATGTATATTATATGCTTGCATGTATGTCTGTAATACCTTACGGATAAAATACAATTATAAAAAGAAAACTTTAGAACAAGGAGCGTTTTTGCAGTAAGGAAGCATTTTGAAATAACACATATCAGTTATTCGTATCAAAATTAATTATGATTTGTTTAAAACAAGTTATGCATTGAAGTGTCTTTATGAAATTTTAATGCTTTATATTTTACCACGCTAGATGTACTTAGTATGAATATTTATCGACTTGATTCAATTTCCTCATCATTGTCTAATAATGTATAGGTGAGTTTAATAATTTAAACAATATTTACAAAAGTAAGCAAACAATGCCTTTCATGTAAAAACAAATATTTTTAGTATATTTCCGGATATACACAAGAAAGAGGACAGATATGGCCCTAGATCGCTCACCTGGGTCAGGTTTTAATGTATGACATGAGAGAATTATCGTTTTTACTGATCAAGTTTATATTAACCAGTTTGACCCAGAGGTTGTGTTGTCAGTTTCGATCACATGTATGATTTGACAACAAATTGTATAGGACAACTATAAGCTGGAACATACCAAAGTATCAAAGCTCTGGGACTTGAGGTTCCAGAAAAGTTATTGATTTAAAACGATTGTTTGCTATATTAGTCTATATTTCCCATGTTTACCACGGGTTGTGGCCAGTTTTTACCCCACTGACATGATTTACACAAAGTTTAAAGACCTGATAGAGATGCTAAACACAAGATATTCAACTTTTAATCCGTGTGCTTTAAAAGCGGAATTGTTTCAAATTTCCCATATTGTTTAACTCTGCTTACCTTTGCGGACCAGAACAAGTTCAACAAGCGGGAAAGAGGATCACCCAATTATTATTGTGAAGTTTCGCTGAAATCTGCCGATTGTTTGAGCAGAATATGTCCTTTGAATGAAAAGTGTACACACGACGCAACACTGACAAAGGTCGATTACAAAAAACTTATCATGAGCAGTTTGTGCTCATCAGAGATAAAAATTAACACTCACTTTATGGTATATTTATTTCTACTACAATACTATAAGCGATACTCCGAAGGTAGCGGGCGATAAAACAATTTGAAATGTTTGCCCTTGTACACGGATTTCATCCGTTCACCACATACGTCTACATTATCAAATCCGTGTTCTAAACCGTACACAACAAGGGAAATAATCCGCTTCGTGATTGGCGCGATCTCCATTTGTCCTCTCAGTGCTTTGATTGGCATCCACTGACACTTTAGGACCTCGTGATCGCACGGTACTATGTCGGACGATAACGGCGCCAATCTGCAGACGACGTACATGTCCGAACGACCAAAGGCGCTAGGGTGTTCGTGCTGTTGTCGAAAGGCGATAACTGACTTAAATTCTGAAATAACAAACACATCACTATAAAATCTACTTAGTATTTTGTTTTACTTGTGCTTTTTATCTCGCTGTTTTATACATGTATTCCGCTATTAATTCTGTGGAAAAAGTTTTGCGAAAAAGATTTTGTTTACAAATATTTTGTCGTTAAACGTATCTCGGCATTATGATCTGAATGTATACAACTTGCCAAAAAATAGATGTCAACAGTTGAAATCATACCAACACACATATAGCAACACATATCTACCCAGTCAGAGAAAGCATTTAAATCATTAAGACGCAAACCATCAAATGTGAACGTAACAGTCATTAGCCTTGAACGAAATAAGACTGTGCGACCCAGACGAGCAAAGACAAACAAGAAGTTGGGAACGTTTTCAACACGAGGCAAATGAATGAAAAGTTGCGCAAAATAACAGATGACAAATTAGTTCCTTCTCTTCATAAATCATATAATGTCATAAGCAATTGTCTTATATACCATATGGGGAATTGATTAGAATGTCTAACTAAAGGCATTTGCCGAACGAGGAAGTTCACGCACTGAAAGGCGATGCTCTAAATTCGGCCACGAAGCTGCTTGTAAGACGTTTCCAAAAGCCCGACCTTCCCCAAGTTTTCCAACCATAATTTGTTTTGTTGAATACAGTTTCCAACACTATATCATGTTCGTGTTTAAAGAGTAAACAATGTTTCACTATAGCCTTATACTAAAAAAACTGCCCTCCCGTGGTGGCATTATTCAACTTACCGGAACTATTTTTGAACTTTGCACGTAGCACAATAAATCAGGACTAACGACAGAAAAAAGGCGATCAAAAAAGCTCACCATGAGTTCGTTGTGCTCAGGTGACCTAAAAACGTTATAGAAATAGATTTATTTTCGCAATATTTACGTGCTGTGTAAGTGAAATACATGCAATTCATATACACTGCAACACGCGAAGGAAATATGACAACGAAATTATTATGTTGCAAACTCCATTATTCACCTGCAACCATAAATAATAAATAATTGCGAAACAATTTTCCGGTGCGACCCGCTTGTCATTTTAAACAACGCCATTATGTCGTAATATTAAAGATAATGTTAAAGACGTGTCCGTAAATATTATAACTTCTTCGAGACAGACGGTGGAGTAAGGCGCATAAGGAAACTAGAAAGATAAATTTAATAAGAATGCAAAACTTAGTCACTTCTCTCGCATGTTATTAGCTTAGTTGTCATTAACGTCGAAAGGAAACCACTGTAATGGCTATTCTGTCCTCATTCATAAATTGCATAAGTAAGGCGTTGGTGATCTTACCTTTCTGACAAAAAATATTTTGTGGAAGCAAAAATATTAATCATATATTACGCAAGGAAACTTCCAGTTTTTAAGCGTCATATATATGCCACTTATCTCGAAAAACCATTTCAGTCATAGTGTACGAACACGAGTGGTACTGTCTTCACATTGCATCGTCTGTAAGAAATTTCTGCATTTTAGTTTGGTTAAACCTCTTTAAACAGATTTGTACACACAAACGACTAATGCATTATGCAAAGCTGTGCATTAAACTGTTGCAGCCTATATTATAAATGCACATATAGACGCATAATCATTCAATACTTTGTCAGCCAAAAGTATAACGTAAAGGTCATATAGACAATTGTCTTATGTAAGCTGCAGCATGGTAGAAGGTAACGAAGGTAGCCAGAAACGAATAGGTAGAAGGTAACGAATAGGTAGAAAGTACCGAATAGGTAGAAAGTAACGAATATGTAGAAGTTAACGAATAGGTAGAAAGTAACGATTAGGTAGAAAGATACGAATAGGAAGAAAGTAACGAAAAGGTAGAAGGTAACGAATAGGTAGAAGGTAACGAAAAAGTAGAAGGTAACGACTATGTAGAGAGTAACATATAGGTAGAAAGTAACGAATAAGTAGAAAGATACGAATAGGTAGAAAGTAACGAATATGTAGAAGGTTACGAATAGGTAGAAGGTAACGAATAGCTAAAAAGTAACGAATATGTAGAAAGTAACGAATTGGTAGAAAGATACGCATAGGTAGATAGTAACGAATATGTAGATATAAACGAGTAGGTAGGAAGAAACGAATAGGTAGAAAGAAACGAATAGGTTGAACGTAGAAAGTCACGAACAGGTAGACATAAACGAAAAGGTAGAAGAAACGTATAGGTGGAAAGTAACGAACAGGTAGACTGAAACGAATTCGTAGAAAGTAACGAACCATGCACATCACATCAATAAATGATGTTGTTGCACAGAGTTCCTACATGGAAATAGAAAAAAATAGTTTTGACCTTCTTGCAATAGTTTACTTGGGCAATTCAAATGTCAACAAAAAGTCACTCTAAAACTTTGAAATTGAATTTTCATTATCTGAGCCAAAACTGTGATGTTATTATTAAGACTGTCATAAACGAACAATGTAACGACAAGTTCGATGACAATATCGAAATTTACATTATTATCAATTTTATCCACTTCATAATATTCACAGACAAAAAAAGGCATGTTGTTAACTCATGAATGAAATCCCCATTATTATAGTAATGATTATTTACCAGACCTTTTAAGACACAATCATTCCAAACCACACACAACCCTACCGAAAGTTGGCATTGATAATGGTTTCTTTGATGACAAAACAGATACCACATGTACTCAAGACGATTTCAAAATAACAATAATATGAAATGGGAGCTTCATAAAACCTTCACAATCCGCGAAATCGACCAAGTAATCACTTTAAAAGAATGACGGTCCGAAAAATAAACAATTCATTTAACAAAACGGATACAATTCAATAGCGCTTTCGCCCAGTTCATATAGTATAGTCAAACAAACACATTACATGACTGTGATTCATTAATACGGGCAATGGTTTAATCTCACAAACGGCTAGCCGTGGAAGTCACACGGCGTTATGAATGGACTCATTGTCAACTCAATTACTAGTCTGTTCATTCATTTTTTCAGTGTCTATGCATGGACCTTTCTTCCCATAGACATTTTGAGAAAACCATACGGTTATTAAGGATGCGAGCTCCGAACTCATTCAAACAACTAATTAAAAATAACATCGTTTTTGTAAAGACAATTGGAAAATATATACTTCTACAGTCAAAAACAAATTACGGGTAAAATTTACTAAAATAGTTCAGTGTAAACAAAAGCACACCGTTGACTAATCCAATTTACTTCCAATCTAAGGGCAACCAGCCTTCGAAAAATATAAAGGCGGGTTGCTCAACGTTTCTCTCCAGATTATTTTCTTCTGCCTTGTTTTTAAAAGCTAAATTATTGTGTGTGTATATTCTGATTCAGCCGCTTTGTTTACTGGAAATTGCACTTTGTATGCAATCGAATCAATGCTAGATGCGTATTTATAAAATCAGTTGTTTAAATGATTGTCTGTTATCATTAAGGGTTTGTAACACTTCACACTTTTTCTTAACATTCTTACAAAATGTTGATATATATGTGTGCGACATGTTTGCATCTACCCATGTTACGCGTCTGTAAAGGTGAAAACTTAAATACAGTTCTGTCCAGGATTCAATATATTTGTGGCGCATGCTGCTACTCGAGCAGTCTCTTTAATATTTATTTATTGCAAATTGAAATATATGGTTTATTTAATCAACAAAATTAAGTATAACGTTACACGGTAATTAGAATCACTAAATGAAAAGTTCAGATTGTCATCAGTTTCTTAAATATATAGGTAATCGATAATCCAACATTGAACAAAACCAATTTGGAGTAAAAAAAAACACACATTTCGAACAATATTTTATCTAAAATTTGGATCGACAGTTTGTTTGTTCATAAAGTAATAAGCGAAATTGTACGCTACAATCACGTTGACAGGCCGTCATAACAAAAGAAAATGCCTTTTTGCACAATAAAATCTCTTTCAGCATAGCAAAGCTCTTAAGCATGGATGTTAGTATTTTTAGTAGGTCAGGAGCTACCCGGTCCGCTATTAAGTCACGCAAAGCTTCGTGGTCTAATAAGCGGACAGGGTAGCTACTGACCAGACTTCGCATTTGCGGTTCCTTAGCTAATACTAAATATGAGCCACATATTCTACAACTGGCTACACATAAAGGCAGACTGTTTAACTAGCAAAATAAATGCTGATTTATGAGTATTAATGATGAACTCCAAATCGGAATCGTGCAAAAAAACACAACCCCAGTTATGAACGTACATCTTACTGAACGAACTTTTCCGGTCGATTGCACGGTACCGAAGTACATTCCGGTCTTGAAGTGACTTTTAACACCGAAACGTTCAATGGCCATTAAAAACGCTGATTAATGACTGATTGCCACAGTGACACCAGCGAACATTGACCCAGATTCGAACCTCGACAAATCACTTTAGTTAACTACACCATTCATAACGGACCAAAACATGTTACCAATTAGTCAAATTAAGCCGAAGAGTAGATAAAATTAATGTTTTTGTGTGTAATTCGAGTGCACGAGAAACTCTTTGATAGCGATGCGGCTGGTCGCACACTGAATTTTAGGTCACTCACAAGTTTTCCGACAATCTAATTCACGGACTGGTAGGTGTTGACTCAGTTTTAAGTGTGAATGTTTGGAAATAAGAACGGTATTCACAATCTTAACCTGTTTCCAGTGTCCGTGTTAAAGATCATGGAAGCATTTGATAACTATCGACAATAAACTTCATTCAGGTGTTTCATTTTGCTGGGACAGATATATGGCATAAATTAGCATAAAAACAAATTATTTTTATATATGGCATAAATTAGCATAAATACACATTCAATTTGCATGTAATAAACGCGAAAACGATCGTTTAAAATTAGAGCTTTAATTGGTACGATCATGCATTTCAATTTAAGATATCATAAACCAAATAAACCAACTTTAAAGACACCAGAACACTAATCCAACATCTTTGGATATGAATTTTAATATGTTCATTTATTATAATTAAAACTTTTACAGGCGTTATTCTGGTCTCATGCTTTATGCGAATTACTACAAAGGTAAACAAACAATCAACAAACCTTTTACGAAATAAGTATATCGATAAGATCAATGAAAGTGTCATCTAACATAAAACAATCACTTTTGTAGTAAAACAACTAACAACCTACCTCTTTCTACAATTAACCTTTGGCTTGTGATTATTAACAAGAGCTGTCACCATAGGATGACATATGCCCCCTTTTTCCACATTTTTGTAAACCTAAACGTAACAAGTTTGTCCACATTTTTTTATAACCTAAACGCAAAGTGTGACGGAATTTCAGACGGACAGACAGAAGTCAATATTTCACGCTGCAGAAACAGAACAGAACTTTGAAGGTAAATTGTGAAAAATCTAAACTTATGGAAGAAACTTTTCTAGGTGAATAAACACAGCACAGTGATGAAATAAATGAGTAATGTAGCCAAAACTAGAATTGCATTCTGTTTGAATGTACTGTGCATGCCATGAAATGGGTCAAATTTCCCAATTTTTCATTTAAAATGAGGTGGGTGGGAGAAAGATCAAGGGCCATAGTTTCACAAGTGAAGAAGCCAGCCTTGTCTTTGGTTGTTCTTTCAATGTATGTTGCCTATGTTATGACACTGACACAAAAATGCTTTCTTGTGTCCCTTTCTGTTTTGATGAAATGGATTTTACTGTTTGCGACCTTTCGGAACTCGAAATTCGGTAAAAAATATATCCCCTGCCCCCTTACCTGTTTTAATACCCGTCTCTTCTAGTACTTCACGTACAGCTGCCGCACCTAAAATGGTAAACAATAAATTTCTTTTAAAGAAATGAGCCTCGCTCTGGGAAAACGGGGCTTAATGCATATGCGTAAAATGTCGTCCCAGATTAGCCTGCCAGCTCAGGCTAATCAGGGACAAGACTTTCCGCTTTTATGGTATTTTTTCGTTTAAAAGATGTCTCTTTTCCTTGCGAAAATACAGTTTAGGCGGAAAGTGTCGTCCCTGATTAGCCTGTGCGAACAAAACGTTATACTAACATGCTAAAACCCGTAAGGAACTTATTACGAAGCGTACATGTACTCACAAACCGACATTATTATGCATCTGTCAAAGTTAACAAGACTTTTTTTAATCTCACAACGAAATGAGTTTTAAGCAATCTCAATTACTTTGTGGTCGCAATATTTCAGAAATCGTATATCCGACTGCGGCTTTTTCGATCAAAGTTAAGTACATGACATAACGGCGGAATGCTAGTTTATAATAATGTATTCCCCAATACGTCAGTGAACTTTTGATTAGCCCACTGGTGTCTGTCAGTATGTACAGTCGGGAGGGATTCTAAGGAGGTAACGGAAATCGTTCTCCGTCAAGGCGTCACATGAGACCTCATTGAGGGTAAGGTCGACATAGATGTGGGGCAAATACGAGTTGAGTGTGGTGGCAAATAATTGCAAAAATAAATGAGCCTCCCTCTGGGAAAACCGCTTTTATGGAAATTTTCCTTTAAAGGAAGTCTCCTCTAAACGAAAATCCCCTTTAGGCGGAAAGTATCGTCACTGAAAAGCCTGTGCAGACTGCACAGACTTAAATGGAATGACATTTAACGCACATGCAATAAGCCAATTTTTCACAAAACGAGGCTCAATTAATGAACTCTTATATATAAACATGTCGTTAACGTTAGTCTTTAGCCTTGCTACCGAGTTTGTACGCGAGGTTGTTAATACATATGCAATGACCGATATAGACATTCAATAATAACATAGTACCAATTGCAACCCAATGATTTTTATTATATTATGAATGTATTAAAACTATTGCTTTTGTGCACAGAGCAATGCTATTAAATATATAATTTATATTCAAAACTAGATTTTTTAGCAAGCGAGCGATAAAAAAGGACTACATGTTTGAGCTACATTGAAAAGACTTAAGGTAAATCAAGACATCTTCTTTTATATGGAGACAGCTTTATGCTCGAATTTCAATACGTTTTAATACCAGCCACAGGACAGCACAATCATGGTGTGGATTAAGTCTTGCCCCATTTATAAGACACTACAAACATCATTCACGTTGACATGTTTTAATATGAAAGGCGTACAAAAATCACAATAAGTAATTCGTATAATGGTCGATTAAAGGGGCCGTCCAACAGATTGGTAAATTGACAAAATTAAGAAAAGTTGTTTCATATTCGCAAATTTTCGCGTTTGTTATGATATTTTTGAGGAAATAGTAATACTGACCATTTACAATGCTCTTAAATATCCATTATATGCATCTTTTGACGATTTGAAAACCTCAAAATCATAAAGCGTCGTTCGACGCGAAACGATTGAATAATTTGGAAAGTTCTGTTATTGTCGCTATATTTTGTAAAACTACGAGGATTGCTTATATATGGTATAAAATACGGCTATCGTACATACTTGTCAGGATGGCCGAGCGGTCTAATTGGTTTTTACTCCAGGACCCCGATGGTCACTGGTTCGAGCCCTGATGAGGTTTACTTTTTTTTCCCTTTTTAAATTGTATTCTTGTTTTTTAACTGCAGATTTTTAGGTCAAATGTTTGAATTTATCAATATAGAGCATTTAACGACATGCTTCAATACATGCCAAAATCTAGTGGACAGTCCCTTTAAATGTTTCGTTTAACTGCTTATAAAAATATATTTGTATCGTGAGTAAATAAAAGAAGCATAAGACTCATTTTCGCATGACGCGGGTCATATTTCGAAAGATTCTTACCACTGGTTCTGAAGTCAGTTACTAATATTTGTTAACCGCTAATTCTTGTTTACGAAAGTGCAAAGCCATAGTCTGGCCAATATATAACAACTGTGTTAAAATACGGTGTAAATTTGTATTACGTAGACAGGTACCATCAGTGTGGCTCGAGTCGATAATGAATCACCGGCTTTATCTCATCGAGTGCTGATAGGCGAATAATTCGATACGTGACCCCGTCGAAATCTCAAATATCGTCAGAGGCCAATGCGACCCATTTGTTGGACGCGCTCCAGTCAGGTTGACCCATTATTGAGATGGAAAGTCGCGTTACGTATGGTCAGCATGATGTCTATAAAATTCAAAATTGTTCCTCGGAGGATTTGGGCCTAGTATGGTCAGAATATTAAAGCGTTAATAATTCTAAGATGATTTTTATGTTGTACAATGTACCTTTGTATAACATGGTGTATATGATAATACAGTTTAAGATATATAACAGTGTTGCAAATGAATTTTTCCGAACTCGCGCAGTCTGGTCTGGAGCTACGCACTAGGAGTTATGCAATTAGTTTAAGCAGGTATATTTTAGCTCAGTTGCATCTCAACCCTTAGGCACGCAACACCGATACTTTCGAGGTTGTTGCATGGAAAGAACCAGAAATTGGTGTCGGTGGCAAGATATTGCGAACGCTATCTCACAAAGGATCAACTCCAAGATGTTCCAGTCGCAAAGAGGACTAAATGACAACACCATGCATTGAGACCTCTAGTGCCATTACAGACCTTAACCAAAGTTATGACAAAGTGTTTGATACCTACTCAACGAAGTATCAAAACAGTTGTCAAAAACTGGTTCCACCCTTGAAGCGCACTCAACAATACCACAATAACCATCAGGCATTCAACTAGCTTAAACTTAACAACTAAGTGTAGCAAAAGCCACATTTAATCATTATTACCTAATTGAAAAACACGTACACATATATACATAAAGAACTTTTGTTCTACAAATATTAATGCTTAAAGTAAATAAATTAATCATTAATGCAACAAATCAAAACGTTTGGTCCACAAAATCGCGCGAAACCTAAAGCGTGCCATGACGTCACTCAAAGACAAGTTAAGCAAACATGATTAATTCATTTGAAATTTTCATAAATTGCTAAATTGCATTAAACCCATTTACATGCAGTTTTATTTTCCCAGACAATTGAAGCCGAACGCATTCAGACCTGCCAAAATACGGCTGTATTGTTGTTCAACGTATTTATTTAGCACTTAATAATCAAATGAGACCACCCTACTGTTTACTTTCATATCTCCTCTAGGTAGATTTCTAATTTCTTTGCGGTCCTCCGATACTCGAAACCCCCGCCCATTGAGGACTGGTACATACTTATGTATCCACGTAGATCAAAGGTGCGCGGAATAGGACACACACCAGTCTGTCACTTGTGGTACGATATATACAATCAAACGCGCCAATTAATCCTCGAATGAGTGTTTGACTTCTGAACCGTTTAACGGCCGTCTAGTTTAATACCGCGGGATGAGAATGACGATAGTAAGTAAAATAGAGGATGATTATAAGAAGGCTACTGAAAATAATATAAACTAATGATCTCACAGTATGCTATTTGGGTGTGCTACTATTTTTTTCAATTTCGATATTGGGTCCTATCGTCAAAAAGTACGCATGTTTCACGTTACGATATACTCCAATGGTGGCACGGTGCAACTGCAGCTCGAAACATTGGACCGCAATAGTCAGTTACACATGGTTATTATTTTTTGTACCCAGGCTTTCCAGCAGGCCTTAACAAAAAACTAGGAGAAAACTAGGAGTGATCTGAACAAAAAACTAGGAGAAAACTAGGAAAAAATAGAAGGGTTTGTGAAAAACTAGGAGTAATATCATAACAAATCATACCTTTTTGTAAGAATAACCATTTCATTATACAAACTAATGCAGAAGCGGTTTGGCTGACGAAGAAATATGTAGCACTAAACTCACGCCTATTTAAGGTAGCGCCACTGTAATGGGCACCTTTCCAAATATAATCAGCATCATTTCACTGAACCACATGCACATTTTTAGGTAGGCTTTCTGTGCTTAAAAAAATACTGATTTTTTCAAAAAAAAACCCACACTCGGCTTTTGTCAAGTTTATTTGCACCCCTGGGGTATATGAAAGTTCCATAATTCATCCAGATTTCCAAATATGGGCATGCAGTTGGTGTGTACAGATGCAGTTAAGGTGTTTAAAGTTAAAACAAGATAAAATAAGTATACTTTTATTTTTTTAACTTGTTATCTATGGAAGAGCGACATGAAATGTAAATGGTTTCAGCCAAGTAGAAATTGGGTTGGTTTAAATAAAAACAAAGTGTCATAAAATTCAAAATAGTATCATTTAAGTAATATTTTGAACCTAGTTTTTATAGATACGCTATATACAGCAAAAATACCAAGAAATAGACATATTTACCGTTTACTTTTTGAAATGAAAATGCAACATGCATAATTCGTATTTTCAGCAGTAAATCACCGAATTTAGCCATAACGTTGTTTTAATTTAAAAAATTGAAGAATGTGCATAAAATTGCTATATATTTAGCAATAAAAATAGCTTATATGCAATATTAAATCAAATTACGTTAGAAAAGAAATAAAATGCTTCGCAAACAATATGCGGTGTCGGCAGGATTGGAACCTGCGTGGGAAGATCCCAAAAGATTTCTAGTCTTTTGCCTTAACCACTTGGCCACGACACCTAACATTCGGGCCTTCTTAAATTAGATATCCATAAGTAAACAGGTAAAAAGGCTCTTCGATCCCAATCGCGGGAAATCATTACAGTGGCGCTACCTTAAATGATTTTGTTCAGGTCACATTGCAGTTCACATGCTAGTAACTAAATTACAACATAATTATCATAGTACAGATTAGAATAATATAAATCTAACAATTTTATATAATATTGAATGATATGCTAGTGCATTAGGAGAGTGATACATTCCCTTGAAGATGTGATTTGACAGAAGAAAGATTAACAGTGCCTGTACTCTGCACTCTCTAAAGGGATAAGCAAAAACATCATAAACCAAAGACTTTATACATGTACTACTACTTAGCATTTAAAATGCCTGATAGGTAATATTTTGAACTTTCAAAAGGTACTAGGACGGAGACACCGCACATGTGACCCCAGTCATGAAACCTTATGTGGGTGCCATTTGTTGCTTAGTGGTAAAAGGTATACAGCAGTTTCAAAGCTGGGACCAACATTTGGTTAAAGGACAAGTGCTATATTGAGTGAGGTTCACAGGAACTTTGACATGCTCATCACCTTATCCTTATCCTGCTTAAGTGGTAGTACTGTGACATTCACCTTGCGTCCAAGTTGGAATTGGTTCTTGAAAATGATTAAAAATTGCTAACCAAATCATGAGCACCCTTCATAGAAATATAGAATTGGTTTAAGAGGTGTTACATTGAACCCTTTAGGCATCATAAAATGTACATGACCAAGCTATCATAATTCCTTTATGAGTGGTTGAGGTTGAATTGGGAGCTTTTTGAAATGACCTTGGACCAATTGGGTTGGTTCTTGTGTGTAACAGTCATTGTCAATTTGGTCAGAACTAGTTAGCCAAACAGCCTCTGTCTATGAACTGCAAATATATCTAGAAAACAAACCATTAATGCATACCTACAGCAAACCCAAAAATATATTTACAACACTATGAATACATGTCCAGATCCTCTAAATTAACAAAACCAAAAAAAATATTTTGCCCATTAAAATTTGTTAAGACTCGTCTCTTAAAAAAAAACTAGGAGAACTAGGAGCTTTTTGAAAAAACTAGGAAAAAGTAGGAGACTTTTTAAAAAACTAGGAAAAACCAGGAAAACTAGGAAAAACTAGGAATGCTGGAAAGCCTGTGTACCGCATGTGATAAAGACGTTAACGGCTTATCACACGTGGCGTTTATAGGACGCGTTCATCTTTTCATGTTTACGTCTTAATACAAACACTCGTAGCATGGCTATCTGGGTTTTTTTTTAACTACATTTGGTTAAATTCAATAAGTGAAATACACATATTAACTGTAAGGTTTTTCGTCGTTTTGGCTTTTTTCTTATAAACATAGGCGGGATTCAAACCACAAACATTGCGTGTACCAGACCCGTTTTCATATCGTTCTATACACTCCCTCGTAAACTAAGTATATTCTAATTATATCACTATTGTGGCTATGTTAATACAGTGAACTTTATGGATATCCAACTTTATGGATATGTACTACCTTACATTGCCTGTTCAGCAAACTGATTGCATGGTGATACAAAGTCATACATTAATGATAATGAGAGAAGTTTGTATGCAAGGACTAAGTTGAAACGTTTGAATATGTAAATACTAGAAAGATGACATTTTATTACAGACGCAAGGGAGGTAATGCTGTTTAAGCACAGAAAGAGAAAGCCGACAAGATTTGCGACCCTTGTTTAAACTATAACATACCTATATCTTCACCAAGGTCGGCGAGTCCGCCTGGAAACTTCCAAAATTGATACTGAAAAAAGTAAATTGTGAAACTAAAAATGTGTCACACACTAATTACTCAATTTAAGATTGTTTGTGCCCATATTCATAATTGTAAATGTTAACATAAACACATTCAATAGGACATTACATTCCGTGTGTACTGTGTACGAATAGGTAAATCGACTCAAAATGTGCTCAAATGAATACCTTAAAACATTATTTTTGTAACTAATTGTACATCAGCATAACATTTTAAATAATAACCTGTGTTTTCTTTTCTTGCATCATTAGTAGCTCATTTGTATCCTCCCTTAGCACAACACCTAAAATCATTTACATCTATAATTAAAAAGAGAGACATATATCGGTATAAAGGTATTCAAATGAAAACTGCGACATGTATTATTATTTTCACATAATAAGTATTTCATGAATACCGATACAGCAAAATACGCGAGCTGTTATTAATCATCTATTTAAATGGTATATCAATTTTAGAATAATAAAGCAAGACATATGCTAAATACAACACCCCCGACAACTTAGTTGCGGCATTGTCATACACTGAAATACAATCTTGTTCGTCAGGGATTTTAACTTCAATTGTTAAACTGCATGGGCCTGGGTATCACTTGAAAGATACAGCAGGAAGCGACTATTATGATTTCAATTTATCAATACAGAATAAACATAATAGAGCCATGTTCTGAGAACTGTGCTTAATGCATGTGCGTTAAGAGTCGTCTCGTCCCAGATTAGTACAGTCCTGGATTTTTGGTTAGAACAGACTTCCTTTTAACAAAAAAATGCATTAAAGCGTAAAGTGTCGTCCCAGATCAGCCTGTGCGGACTGCACAGGCTCATCTTGGACGACACTTTACGCACATGCATTTAGCCCAGTTTTCCCAGAACGATGCTCAAATAGTTACCGCAGACGCCCAGCTGATGTGTCGCAAACCTCGGAAGGGCGTCCGCCCTATCCTCTCTCAGCCAACGTTTCAGCAGGCACGTGCCGCCCTCAGCGTGGTGGAACTCGAACCCAAGCCCGGCGGCCGCCTCGATGTATCGGCCAAAGTATATGGGGAACTTCAGCCAGACCGCCGACACCTGCTCGCGGCGCCACTGCTCAACCGAGGCTACAGATTGCGCACACGGTTATATGGATACGGATGCCAAACATGATGACATGCATGACAAGTTCAACAACATTGACCGTTGTTGAAATATTGCATGGACATTATCAATATATACATACTTATCATGGTAATAATCGCTTCAATTTACAATCGAACTAATCTATTCGAGTTGAAACATAAGTCGGACAAATTCGGTACTACCGGTGTGTACCTTTTCTTGCTCTCGAGATTTCTTATTAAAAAAACAAAAACAATGATACATATTAAACAAAATATTGCATCTTCAGGACATCGTCCATTTCTACGCGAAAAATTCACTGTAAGAATAAATGTGAAGGTGAATGCGTTTATCTGGATGTGACAAATCTGAAGGGTTGAAAAACAAGCAATCAAGAACGTTAGGTGCATAAGGGATTTCTAAAAATAAGTAAACTTTATTCCGGGAGAATTCTGGAGATTGCCGATGTATCACGATTGGCCATCAAGATGACTTACTTTCAAGAACACGGTAGAAATCTGAAGTGGAAGTGGTTGGTTCGATCTGCTGACTCATGTCGACAGTGATACCATGGTAACGGTCAAATGTGCCTTGGAGAGTAGACTTGTGTCTTGAATAATTGCTGCCTGATAACATAACGCATGGGGCTGGCACACTTTTAAGCCTTTGAAATAGTCGGGATAGTTGCATTGTCGGAGAATTCTGAAACAAAGAAAGCACAGCTTGTAGAAGTTTTATAACTACAATACTAAATAACCGAGTCCTTTTAATTTTCAAACTTCTTTACCAAAAAGCACTAATTTAATAGCATGAATACATCTAAAGGCATATACATTGTACATGGTATACAGCTGGTGAAATATTATATTGCGACACTGATTCAGGTGAAAACAATCACTAGAATGCGATCAAATTATTATGCATTTTTTTAACAACATCCGAAAAAAACTTCAACAGTGTTTGCATGAAGTGTGCATTTGGGTGCATTTTAAATGCATATAGTGATAGTTATTACGTATAACCCACTTAGTTGCGGCATTGTCATACACTGAAATACAATCTTGTTCGTCAGGGATTTTAACTTCAATTGTTAAACTGCATGGGCCTGGGTATCACTTGAAAGTGAACGCTAACGAAAAGGAGTACATATGTATGTGAAATAAAAACATGCAAACAAGCTTATTACGCCCTTTTATTAACAAAGAAGATCTATATCACATTGTAACATAAAATATGCTTCACCACACCACATGTGTACTCAATGTGATTTCGGTAGAATATCGGTTGCAGTTGTGGATGTGTTCCATGGCGATGGACTTCTTTTCAGCATCGTTATGAGAGTTTTTCTTGCCAGGGCTTTCTTGATGTGTTCTTGAGGTATTTCAGAATCGCTCAAACCTGGATTTTCAAGGTACTGGGGATATCTTCGGCAGGGCTGCCACCAAACTGATGAAATAAAATTCCCTGACTTTTCACTGACTTTTCCCTGACCAAATCTTTGTTTTCACTGACTAATTTCGCGCCATATTCGGCCTCCTCCCCCCATACAGCCGACCGAATCCACCCATTTAATGTTTATTTTATTCTTTGACATAAAATATTTAACACATAACAAATCAGTACTACGTGTACACTAAACTATGCGTGATGCAAGGCTTTATGGTAAAAACCACAAAACCAAAGATAAACAAGAGATGTGTTTGTCAGAAACACAATGCCCCCTACTGCACCGCTTTGAAATAAAATGTCCATGTTTTGACTTAAAGTTCAATATTTTGACCTTAAAGATCCATATTTTGGACTTAAAGTTTTGGGACAGACAGACAGAATGACAGACAGACAGGCCAAAATCAATAAACCCCCTCTTCTTCGAAGAAGGGGGCATACAAAGTTATGCATGTACAACCACCACATAATATGATTTTGTCTCCAAATCAATGAACAAAACATACTTCTATAGGAAGATACATGTGATGTTAGTTATGGCAATACAGTAGTAGCACAACACCTATGACACAAAAAACTGTCCAAATACAATATCCATTACATACTATGATCATACTTTAACATCTAGACACATGCTGGATGAGTATGGGTAATATGAAATATTAATAGAAATAAATCTATTTATAAATGTACATAACTGTTTAAACTCAGTACCAATGATTATTTCAACTAGCCATGGTCTTTGGCAAACATTATTGTGCAACAACTATTTCTCAAAGATTTTACATTTTCAACTTCTTCTCCAGTCCCATGGGACTTTTCCCTCAGAGCATTTGATGGGACAAGTAGAGACAGTTTATTTTTCTGCTCTGCTTCCTTTGCCAGCTCATCTGCCTCTGACACTAGCTTTTCAGACATTTTTCTGAAGCCATCTGCCCTCTTCTTAGCATCGTCCAGCTGTCTAGCAGTATCCTCCTTCTACTTGTATTTCTCCTTTTTCTTCTCTTCTTTCTTGCTATCCTCCAAGTGAGTCTTATATCTCATGCTTGCACGCTTGCAACTGTCCAACAAAGCCTTGTTTACACACTCGTAGATGGGCTTGTTCTCTGACATCACACCATCATAGGCTCTTCTTTATGAAACTAAAGTCTCTTCTAGCATGTTGTCCTTTGCAATATTTTTGTTGTCAGAGAAGCCCCTTTTCACTGAGGACTGGCCATGAGAAATGAATAGCATATCCTTAACAACCCCAAACACTATGCTATACTCTGGATCTTTGCCAATGTGTCCAAAGAAGAGCTCATCAAGACCTACATCTTTGTCTGTATTATATGAACTGTACTCTGCTTTCTTCATGTCCTGTATGTCTGACAGCCACTTATTATATTGTAGGATAGCAGCATCACATGTTTTGGCATCTCTTACTCTACATTCAAGGAGCTTTTTTAGAAGCTTGTTAAAGTTCTCTTTGGCAACATCAGACTTGACTGCCATCATCACTGGGTTAAGAGACGCAAGGTACCTCACCGAAGGATACTTTAATGGGCTCCTCTCCATCAATTTCATTCTGTAAAAACACTATGCACTCCTTCTTGAAGGTTAGAACCTGCAGGTCACTTACTGTCTTTTCCTTTTCTGCTTTCTTCAGAAGGTTTTTTTTTGTGGCAAACCCCATATTCACAAGCTTGGCATGCACTACATTTTCTTTTGCCATAACATCAATGTTTATTAACTTGGTCTTAGTGGAAGCCTTTTTCAAGACCTCTGGCTTGATGAATTTGTCAAGTATTGCCTTCAGAAGTGAGAACAGTTCTTCAGCAAGAAATGGCAGAATTGGTTTGTCTGTCTGGAACTTTTTCAGAAATGGCTGTAACATCTCAGCAACTGATATAAAGAACTGTAACTTTGGGATTGTCAGAGGGTCCTTAGCATACCGGATCAGTTTTTGGGAGGAGCTTATGCTTGGGATCTTGCGATTTGGACCACATGTGATCTTGGTGACATATTTCACAACACTATACCATATTTCAATGGCTCATTCTGCTATAGGGATGTCTTCTAGCCAGCGGGTTGAGCAAAACCTCAAAGGATATTTCTGAGAGTCTGTGATTGTTATATAGTCCTCCCGTCTTGCTGGTAAATTCTCAAACACATACCACATCGACCTCAATTAACTGTCAAGCTCCCATCCTGTAGCTGATGTTCCATACTTGAAAGCTCCATGCACTACATGAACCAAGATTTAACAGTGTTGGCATTTCGGGGTCCTCAAGCTCTCTGTCCCTTACAATCTCATCATAAAATGTCCAGTTTATTACAGGTCCATCCATGGATATCTGCAGCAGATCAGAATATCTGAGAGCCTGAATCCCATTCTTGAAATTGGTATCAAGGTCTGATGAACGTGTATGTCCCAGAAACTGTGAACCATAGTACCTGCTCTGTACTCTGTTCTTATTACAGTCCCACAATCTCACAAGCATGTCCATTTGCTCTTCTTGAATAGCCTTATTCAAGGACTCGTGGAATGAGATCACATACTTAGTTTCAGGTATCTTCAGCTGGTTAATCAAGATTTCATGATAGTATGGAG
Organism: Dreissena rostriformis; assembly: GCA_007657795.1. Taxonomy (NCBI): domain Eukaryota; kingdom Metazoa; phylum Mollusca; class Bivalvia; order Myida; family Dreissenidae; genus Dreissena; species Dreissena rostriformis. Next base: position 134,653 of record VMBQ01000240.1, on the reverse strand, counting down.
CTATCCCATGGCTGATGAGATATGAGCATTTTGTTTTCCCACACTGAAACTGCTGGGCAATTTCACTATCTGGAAACATTTCAGCAAATAATTTGTTGTTTCCCTGAGAACTATTTGTTGAATAGTAATAAGTTTGCTGTTAAGAGTTTTCATGGTTCATAATGTGTCTGCTCTTAGAGAGTCCTCCTTCAGTGTCCATCTAGACAGACTTGGCTTTGTGTTAGTTGCTTGCTGATCTTGGCCAGTCCTTTGTTCAAAATGTGACATGGGTGGGTCTGGTATATGTATTTCCTCCTGTGTCAGTTCTGAAGGGCCTGGTTCTTGACAATCCACGACCACCTGACTGCTTGAAGGAGGGTCTGCCTTAACAAAGAAAGAGATAAGACTTTTCTCATTTTTTACCTTTGATACCACAGCAATCTTGTCTTTGTGCTTTTTCCTTTGGCATGACTCCTTAGAGCTTGTTTTCCCATGTTTCCTAGCGTGAAGGAACCACCACCACAAATGAGACAGCGTGCTTTGTTTTCATTTTTAGAGTTTTTGCCAACCCATGATAAAAACTCAGGGTCTTTGAGCCAACAATCATTAAATAATGTCTGTTTACTCATGCTGGTAATATGTCTATCTATGTGTACATAACATTAAATCTGAAATTAGAAGAGAAAATCAATTTGTTATCTGTGATATATGGTAGGTTAATACATGAAACTCATGCAGTTAGGAGCAGAAGCAGGTCTTCTTGATAACTGAAATAAATAAGCAAAGTTAGTATAGCTCTTTCATTACATGTTGTCATCTCTAATGATCCTACAAAGCATAAAATACAGAATTAGTCAGCTATGGGGGCAAGGGTTGCAAAGCCTTTCAGCCTTCAAGGATACAAAAAAATAACCAAAGATAATAAAAATAGATAAATGTACATCTTTGAACATGCTTTACACATGTTAATGTTTTATGTACATAGAAATAGTCAAAACATTTCAAATAAAAAATATACTATTGAATCTACTATAACAAATGATACCTGAAGACTGCCATAGCCACTAAATAACTTATGCATCGACCCAAAATTTTATTTTTCCCTGACTTTTCAGAAATTTCATTTTTCACTGACCATTTTGTTTTAAATTCCCTGACTTTTTTACTGACCTTGACCCTGTTCGGGGACATGATCCAGGATAACTTGGCATTTCCTTTCCAAAATCCTCGTCTGGTGGCGGAAGTTTCCTCTCTTCAGTCTACGTGTTGTGGCTGGCTTAGTCTGTCTTTCATAGTATGATTTGGCAGTCGTTTGGACTTTACTGCCTTGGTGAGCAGTTAGGAGTCCCCTCTGTCTTCCATGGGCTCAAGACCCGTGATGGTTTCCAGCTCTTGCAAACGGGATGACCGCATGGCCGAAGTGATGATTCTGGTCGCCTGGTTCTGCACATTGATGACTCTGTCAACGTTTAACTTGGCTGCTGTGCCCCATGCCGTCACTCCATACTCAAGGACTTGCCTTACGCTGCCTACATACATCTTCTTGAGGATTGCTGAATTTGCCTTCATGTTGTGCCGGTTAGCTTTTGAATGAGTGCTAGCCGCAGCGTGGCTCTTGCCTCGATTTTCTCTGTGTGCTGTTTCCGGGTGATTCGCCTATTGAAGGTCACGTCAAGGTAAGTCGGGTGTTGTCCGCTTGCAGCGTCTTTCAGCAAAACTTGAAGTAAGCTTCGAGGAGAAACTAAATTGTGTAGGTGATCTTCCTGGAGTTGATGGTGATGAGTCACTTCTTTGTCCAGTTCTCAAGAACTTTCAGCACCTCTTTCATCCGGTAGATTGAGGTTTTGATATGCATCTGAGCACCAGAGTGCAAGATCGTCCGCATAGATGGATCTATGGACATTTTGAGGGAGGTCCTTCATAATGTCGTTGATGAAGACGAGGAACAAGGTGGGGCTGGAGACTCCGCCTTGCCGGACTCCGCACTCCAGTGTCTTTTTCCGGATGAACTGTTCAATTCGATGGACTGTTGCTTTCCTGCTGTTCAAGTACTGACAGATCCAATGGAAACAACAACCGGCCACACCACTTTTCTGGAGCTTCAACTTTAACCCTTACTCCCAGACCATATCGAAGGCCTTTTTCATGTCAATCAAGATCTTCAGGGTGTTTTTTTCTTGTCCTGGAAGCCATCTTCAATCTTCTTGACGATAAACGTCACCTGCTCACCAGTTGAACGATTCTGCATGAAACCTGTCTGCTCTGGAGAAATGATGTTGTTCTTCTCCAGATGCCAATAGTGTTCAATGCTGATAAGACGTTCCATGGATTTGTCAACACAGCTGGTGAAACTGACGTGTATGCAGCTGTTCACATTTGCTCGGTCTTTGTCCTTCCTGTCCTTTCCTTCTTCAGGTACAATGATGTTGCTGATCTCCTAATACCAATCTATAAAATGTGGGCTGCTTCGCTTTCAGTCAGCAACTTTTGGCCATGCGAGATGATATTTGGCGCTGCCCGTGTTGCTTCATTATTCATCGCTTTTGTCAGCTTCCACATGTTGTTGCCGTCCCTATCTAAGTTGAACTTCTCAATTGTTCTCTCCAACTCGATCTTGATGCTTTAAGGTAGTTTCATTTGTACTTGGCAGTAGTTGCTTTCAGAGGGATATTGTTGTCAACAGAAGGGATCTCGTTAACATTCTGTCTGCTGCTGCTGACTTCACCCTCAAGCTCCCGAAGCTCTTCCATCCAATAGGGCCTGCAGTTCTAGCGTGCGCCTCGTTGGATTGTTTCTTAAGCTGTTTTCTGAATGGCCTGATTGAAGTTCCTGGTGACTTGATTGATGTTAAGGTCGTTTGTTTTCATGTCCCTAGTGTAAAGGTCTGTGAGGCTTGCAACTATGTTTTAGTCTGCCTTCTTTTAGTTCCACCTGGGGAACGTTAGTGAGTTCTCTGACCTGTACCGCATGGATGATAGCCAGCTTTACTGGTCTGTGGTCGCTGCCTCCAAACTGGCTCAGTACCTCTTGGTGGTCTTCTTGCAGAGATCATTGGTAGGTAGAGGTTGACGCCAACGTCATTACAAGAAGGTGGGTGGTTCTTCTGGATCATTCAGCAACATAATTTGGGAGTAAATCTGCCAGTGCTCCAATTCCTCTCCTCTTCTTTTCGTCTCTTCATAGGTTGAGTGGCTGTTGAAGTCTTCAACAACCAAGCAGTTCTCAATGGGTAGGTTCTCTAGGTGCTGCATGGAAATTTCTTTGTGTTGGGGGCAGTGCAGATTGTAAATTGTAGTTACAGCCCTGTCCATTGTGATGTTTACTCCTTGGATTTCAGCTTTAAGTAAGTATCTAAACTAATTTCTTGTGCTGGGATATTGTTCTTGATGCGCAACCTCCTTTGCGTCTTCCTTCTCTGTCTAGCCTGAAGGTTTGGTATCATCTGATGGTGAACCGGTGGTTTAGATTCAGATGTGTTTCTTGGATACAGGCTACATCAATGTTGTTGGCATGCAGCCATTCATTTAAAGGAAGCTTTGTGTTGTATATTCCATCCGCAGTTCATTAAAAAATGTTCAACTGGCCAGGGGTCTCTTGAGTGGTTGGTGTTCTTTTTTTGCCAGTGGCATTTACTCTCCGTCTCCATAGCCTTGCTCCTTGCGACAGGACGGGGTTAACTCAGGTAGCTTGGGTTGGACCCCTTTGTGACATGGACTGGGGTACTCTACCAGCCTGGACGGATTCCACAGAGAGATTAATATCACACAATTATCCATTGTTGTCAAAAATTGGAGTGGAAAGCGATGCACTGTCGTCATGCACACTTTGGCTAGCGCATCTGTCTTCAGCAGTGGTTTGCATGTCATTTAAATTAAATTGACCAAGTCACAGTTAGTGGGAAGCGCATGCATGTTCACATTTTTTATGCAGGGGACTGTAAAAAACAAGAACTACACATAATGTAGTAGTTTAAAAGTCACGCAGTAAATAATACAGAATTATCAATTATCATATTTATTGATTACTAGGTATAACAAAATTTCAGGTTGGCATATTGGATATGATGTCTGCCTAATTATCAGAAGGTCCCAGTTTGATCACCATTGGCACAGAGGGAGCGTTCTCAATATCTCTGAAGACAACAAGTACTGGTTATACCCAGAAAAGCAACTCGAGAGTGCCTCAATAAGTTTAAGACTTTTGTGCAATCTAGCAAAATAAAATGGTTTAAACTAATAATTATAAAAAAAAAATCATTAAGACAAAAATATTTATTTAACCTGTATACAAGTACCATTCCAGTCTTGGTGGTTAGTGAATTATTTTAAAAGCATCATAACTATGAAACACTAGTATGCATATTGCAGTGTTCCACAGAAATGATGCTGATGATAACTCAGCATAATGATGAATAATTAGATATTTTCAAATTTCCATTTCCAGTAATAATGTCACTTTAAAGTTCCAGTTCAAACTTTAAACAGCTGAGAATAACACTATTCCACTGTCATATGGTATCACATAGTATTTAAAGCTTGCGTAAATAACATCGTATATCACTTTCTTAATCATGCTTCCTAATATTAAACATTTTCTCTAGATAGCATATGCCAAGATGAATTTCAATGTCCATGAATGCTGCCATATTGGAAGTAGTCCAAAATGTAGATAAATTGTACCAGAGATTGATTTATGCAATAAAACTTCTCCAAATCCAGAGTGACTGAATAACCAGTATTAAATCTAATAAACCTGTTAAAATCATAGCAACAAAAAAGCAAGCCACTGTGGCATTTTAACACATTTCTAGTATGTGTATCTGTCTGTAATATTCCATACGCAATATAAATATGTTGAATTTGATGAAAAGCAGTTATTTTCCACAGTATAAACAAAAATAATGTCTCTCATAGGCTTCATTATACTAATTAATTGAGATATGCAATGGTATACTCTCTAAAAATCAACTTCATTTACTGGAAGACATATTTTCACTTAAAGACACAAGTTATGATATTGTCAATAAACTATAAAGGAGCCGGAAAAAAATGTTTAAAAACAGTGCACTTTGATAAGTGTTGAGTTCTTTCTAACATAATACCTTTTTAATTATTTTATCAAATTTATGTTATGATGTATATGATGAAGTAGAAGATACTTATGTTTATTTTTGCGAGAAAGTTTATTGATCATGCACTGTGCCTTCCGTTTTCAGAGAAAATCATTTGGATTATGATATAGCTTGGAATCTAATATCGCCGGATTGTGAGTGCGGACTTTTTGATGCTCAAACTAAGACTCAATTGGTAATTATCGACTCAGGTACAACTGAAAAGTACCCCAGGTACTCTTTTGCATACTAGAAAGTACCTGGGGTATGGAAAATATACTCAAAAGTATCCTCGAGTATGGCCAGTGCCTTTAAGTGTATCTTCTGTACCCAGGGTACATTGTAGTATACCTAAGAGTATCAAGGGTACTTTAAAGTAGTACCTGAGCCAAAAACGACCAATTGAGCCAAAATACCTAAGTGAAATGTGTTAATGCTACATATAACAATTAGGACCATATGCAAACATGGTTGTTTGAGTCCAGGCTGTAATTTAAAATAAGAACAAGTACAAGTTAACAATCCAGTTTTTCTGATTGAACTTATTTTAGTCTTACTCTAAGATCAAGTTAGTAGTGTAATAAAAATGAATAAAATATAATGTATCAATACATGTTTATTGATTGATCTTTAATATGGATAAATAAAGTTACAATAATCCAACTCCCAGCTACTCACCCTCCAGGCTCTATGTATGTACTCATAAAACTTATTAAGGGGTGTTGCGCCAGATTTATATATTGGGGATATTTCAACCTATCGCGGGTAATATTCTTATATGCGGATATATAGTGATGTTTAACTTCTTGTTTTCAGGTATCATGTTGTTCATGATACAAAACTTAAACAGGAACACACTTATTAGGAAACACTATTTCAAATCTGTAGGAACGTCCGGATTGTAGTTGTAAATCTAGTTGTAATTTAATTTTAATAGTTTAGTTTTGGTTAATTTTTTTATTACATATTATTAT
>VMBQ01000240.1:95420-128322 GCA_007657795.1 Dreissena rostriformis | reverse complement strand
CTTTTATTTCGTTTTTCTCGCAATAACAGTAGGCTGAGTTTTTCCCCTGCAGGTAGTTCTAGACACAGGCAGCAGTATCATAAATTTGCCCCCCCCCCGAGCTTACCCCAGGGGTTCCAGATTGTTAAATGTACACCTATTGTGTATGGTTTGACTTTTTATGTGTATATATAATACCTATACGAGGGGTATTTTTTTCAAACTGTGTATTTGTGTCAATATTCGTTGTTGAAAAGTCAAACCATACACAATAGGTGTACATTTAACAATCTGGAACCCCTGGGGTAAGCTCGGGGGGGGGGCAAATTTATGATACTGCTGCCTGTGTCTGAAGCTACGTCTCCATGCATTTATGTGGCCTCTATTAACAGATGACTAACACAAATTTAACGAATTCATATTATTAAAAAACAAAAACATTTACCTTAATCAACTGATAATGAAAACACACACAACTTTACATAACTGACATGTAAACCGTCACCGATGTAAACACTCTGAATCAGCTGACGATTTAAAGTTTCCAACAAGGGAGATAACTAGAAATCGGTTAACATACACTATATGTTAACTGACATCTTGGTCGTGTTACTTGTTGTTTATTCAAAGATCTATAAATAATCATTGTTTGATAGTTCTTTGGTTTATTTGATTGGACAAAACAAACGCTGTACGGTAGGATTTTAGTTTTGATTCACATTTGCTTTCGTTGAATCATAAACATATTATTTGTTTTCGATTAATTGGTCGTTGTGATGAAATACTTTTGGTTTCTAATTTATACTTTCGAGTTTCGGATTGATCTGTAAGAAGTCATTTACGATTTAGAGCTAACGTGGTTTAACCATATCTTAATGTTGAATTGGTCATTGTTTGTAAAACGATTAAACGGGTTTTATTTCACCTATTGATGAATATTCAAAAATATTTATTTTTATAAAACGTCTGAATAGTGTTCATTCAACCATGTTGTTAATGACTCCGATGTAGTCGTGTCAATGAGTACATAAACACGATATGTATACATACAACGTGTACTTTACACGGCGATAAGGATGTAAATTAACAGGCGGAGAATGTCAGTCTATATGTCCTGTTCACGTAGTTGAGAACAACAAATCTGGTTGTTATTATTTTCTATGGGATTGTTAAATGCATACACGTTATCAAAAACAATCTCACCTACTAACACATAGATAATGGTGGGATACTAAAAGGCACCGAACGTTGGTATTTTCGGGGCAAAAAACGTCAAAACAACACCAGTATACACGTATATGGGCCTAGTTTTTACCCCTTCATTAGCATGGAAATCGACACGTAATAAGCTGCCCAAGCACACATGGGTATATTCTCAAAATAACAACTTTCAAACGCCATTTGGCTACTTTCAGCCTTTCGAAATGTTCAAAATCTTTGATTCCATGATCAAACCTATTCTGTGTTACGGATCCCAAATATGGGGATATGAATACGTACACGCAATCGAAACAGTTCACACCACTTTTTGTAAAAAAAAATAATCCTGGAGCTTAATAAAAACACAAATAATTGTTTTGTGTTGGGTGAATATTGTAGACATCCATTGTGTGTAACTTATTTTACTAATTGTATTAGTTATTCGTGTAACCTTTTACAAATGCCCGCGCATCTTTATCCGATAAATCGTTCAAATTACTAGATGACGCTGGACGAATGTGCTGGGCATCGAAAATAAGAAATGTATTGTTAACATACGGATTTGGTTATAAGTCAAGATGTTGGTGATAAAAACATATTTATATCGTCTTTCAAACAGCGCGTTATTGATTGCTGAACGCACAAATGGCATGAAGACGTTTCAAACTCGAGTCGATGTCACTATTATAAACATAGTCTTATTTATAAGACGTTGCCAAGAATTTAGAGATACTTTTTATACGGGCTAAATTCTTTGGAACCATATAAAAAGTAGCTTAATATTTGAGAGCGTCAACAAGTTGGACTATTATAAACAATACAAATCCTACTTAACATAGAAAAGTACTTATCAATTGACTTAGCGCCAAAATATAAGATTGCGCTTTCGAAATTCCGAGCTTCAAACCACAAATTACAAATCGAACTAGGGAGACACAATAATGTACACAAAAACAGAATATGTTATAATTGTTCTACAAACGAAGTTCGTTATCTGGATTGCGAATACCATGCTTTCTTCAGGTTTACCAAATACCATGAAATACGATTAAATTATCTTTATAGCTGGTATTCTTCAGATGATTCACCGCTAGATTGTTATAACTAAATAGGTCTAATAATGAAGTTATTTAAAAAAAAAAGTTATGTATATATGTATATCTTCTTCTGTAAAATATCAATAACTAAATAAAATACTTTCGATATATTCACACCGCATTTGTTCTCTTTGTGGTGTTGTTGTTTATGTATTGTATGTGCGTGTATGTGAATATGTTATAACCGCAACTATGTTAAGATCTAAAAATATCAAAACTTAACCATGTACATTGCTATATTAACACAGCCCATATATATTTTAATAAACATGTTCTAGACAAAACTATGTTAGGATCTAATAGCCATTTATAATTTATAACTATGTACGTTTGGCTGGAGGCCTTTGTTTACATAATAAAATTGACTTGACATGTATTGCAAGTTAGCCTGTGACATCGAGTTTGTATATGTATGACCATTCTAAGGCAGTGCAAACGTAAGATAACCATATATACTTATTTTCCAACTGTATTTCAACTTAATGTATTGCGTGTGTGTGTATATTAAGTCACACTCACGAACTTACTAAAAGGAGCAGACGTTGATATTCGCGACGTGCTTTTAACAGTTTGCGACCTTTCATTTTTTTACAGTGTAAATTCTCAGTGACTTCAATGTATCAAAACTTAATTAATTGACGTTTCTTTTGATCGATTTCGAAGGGTGAGGTCAGTTACAGTTACAAACCAGTCCAATGTCCAGCAAGATTTTGAACTGCCGCTTTCGGTGTCCAGGCTGTGCGGTGAAGCTGTTCTGCTTCCCGTGGGCAGGAGGAGGCGCTGTCTTCTATTCAAACTGGGGCAAAACATTGCAGCCAAATATTGAAGGTATTGTACGGGATATATATTTTATGTGTTCTACTGAGCACGCAATATGATTCGAATCAAAGCTATATAGCATCAGAAAAAAACGAAGATTGTGGTTAGCTTGTTAACGTATACAAATGTAGTTTCTTTAAAAATTCATAAAATCATTGTGAGAGAAAAACCTGTAAAAAATAGACCGAAATTTGAACATTGTTTAAGTGTTTTTGTCAGTGCTGTTAAGCGATTAACAAGTATAAATATGCATTACCGGTATTTTAAACAGCTTTGTTACATATTAAATAAGGTGTTTCAATAAGATATTATAGTCTATGCAATTAAATTGTTGAACAACTCTTATATAGTTTAGAATGTGAACATATGATGTAATTTCAGTCCATGGTATATGTCTAGCCGGACGGGAAAACAGGGTTAAAGACCCTGCCCCGGCTAATGTAGACGAAGTTGTTGAACAAATTGTCTTAGCCATTCAACAAGAAACTCAAGATACCCCGTTTGCGTTTTGGGGTCACAGGTATGCGCATATTTGTTATAAATCTAGTCATAAATTAGTAACATAAACATAATTGATATACCGGTACATCATTTTTTACAAAATGTATATCTACATACTTAACAATAGTTTAATTACTCATAATTTACATTAAAAGGGCAAAAACACTTTGCACATTGACTGAATAAAACTGATTTCACGTGTTTTTTTTTCAATTGTAAACGTATTTGATTTCCTTCTGATCAATGATGTTCACAGAACTTACAAGTAGAACTCTAAAACCTTTGTTGTATTGCTTTATTTACTGGTAACTGCCTTTAGATTATAAAGCTATAACGTTTTCTAGCTTCGGATCTCACCTGGCGTTGGTCACTGCACTTCGACTGAAAACGATTTGTGGACGCGAGCCCGTCCGCCTGTTCGTTTCCGGGGCATCCCCGCCGCACGTGAGTTATGGTGTGCACTTGAATGTCAAGCTGGTCGGTATTCACCATTCAAGTATATGACTTAAAGGTACAGCTTCGAAGTTTGGGAATGGAAAAAAATATCTCTTAAAATAGTATATTTAACCGGAACTGATGACTTTAATGACTAGATTTGTCTCTTAAGCTTTTTACAGCTTGTTATCATGTTAATTGTATTTTGGTATTTGGCGTTAATAAATCTAAAAATAGTATAATGCCTACCAAGTACCAGGTGGATAAATAACGCATATTTGCCAGCCATATTATGAATATATATTTTTTATAAATGAGATAATGATCGGTTTTAAATGATTGTATTATATCGTAGCCAATATCGTGAAGAAAAACATGTTAAATATGTGCCATAAAGAAGATTACAAAACCATTTGCCAATGGCACACAGGGCGTTGACATTATACACATTTCCGACCCACACATATGCTCCCTTGAGTTCAAGTATATTAATTTGTATTTAGAGTCATACGATAAGTTGGTGAGTATCGGTAATAGTCTGGACAATGGGACCGGGCGTATGGAAAACACGAGTACTTGTAACATTGATATGCTATCGATTCATCTTTTTTAAAGACTTCAGTTTCATTTAAAACTTGTAACAATCGTTACCATGTAGTAATCATCATACTGCTCAGGGATTTATTAATGTACTTTGTATTGCTGGTCAAATGACTTATAGATTGATGGACCGTATATTTATTGTTTACGACCACACGTTCAATACTTGTTGTTCAAGTTAGCTAAGTGTTGATAACTTATATACATATATGTACTGATGAAACATTTACGTAGGTTAATTTTGCAATAAATATTAAGGGAAGCTAAACTTACCACCTTGATATATCCGAAATACTTTTAATACGGTGAAAGCATTTAAATGACCCTTCTGTTTGTTGCATGTATATAACAAAACATAAAATAACTGCATATTTTAGTCAGCACAACGAAAAATGACTGTCGACGTACGCGATTATACCGACGAGCAGTTTATTGAATTCCTGAGAAAAATAGGTAAGTTTCAGTGGAAATGTCGACACTATCAAATTAAAAGTAAATAATGTTGAGACAAAAAGCCCGTAAAAAAAGTTTTTTCTTTGTGCTGGAACATATTAAACATTAGATTCGTCTATCAATAAATCCGTTTAAACTTGATTAAAAACATTTAGTACATATAATAACTTTTAAGCTGACCTTCTTACGAAGTGCTCAATGTGAGCTAGTGTGACATGCCCATGTCCGGTTTTCGTCGCCGTATGTCGTGTGGCGTGCGTCGTCAACGTTTTGCTCGGTTCCACTCTGAAGGCCACATTTGCGGCATAATTTTGATGAAAGTTGGTCGAATATATTGACACTAGTTGAGTTCCAATCTGGGTCAAGGGGGGTAAAACCTAGGCTACATCTTAGAAGAACAAAAACTCGCCATCACATGTATAAATATATCCTGATGAAACTTTGTCCGAATGTTAATATTGAAAACATCTAGTCCAAGTTCGAATCTGGGTAAAGTCAGTTCAAAATCTTGATACCAAGGTCAAATCTTAGAAAAACTCAATAGACGCTCATAATCTGTTATTTGTAATCTAATTCTGATGAGACTTATTCTGAATATTTGTGTTGACCATATCTAGGCCACGTTAAAAACTTGATCACGTAAATTAAAAAAATACGACAAATCATTTGTGTCTTCTTTTCAATTATTGTGTATTTTGTCTTGTAGGTGGTACGCCTCCTGAGATTCTTGACAACAAGGACTACATATCGCTGTTTTTGCCACCTCTAAAGGCCGACTTTGACATGCTTTATGAGATAGGGTAAGGCATACATGTGTACAATAGATGATTGATATACTTTAAGGGTTGCAACTTAATCATTCTATATATATGTGGCTGGGGGCGACGTTTTGAACCATCTGGTAAAAAAATGAAGTTTTATGCGTAATTCGTAATATGAAAGTGCACATCTGAATATATTTATCATGATATTAAGGCAACTCGATAACATAAAAAGCAACACAAGGAAAACAGATGTCAAATCATATTTTCTTTTAGAACTTTACGTTATTTAAATTTGCAAATTCATTCATTTCAATCAAAAGGTAATTTTGAAATTCTTTGATGAAAATGTCATTTTAAGTCTGCAATAAACACCTAATCTGTTATAAAAATGTCAATCACATCACAATATAAACATAATATATTGTCTATATTATTATATATACACAGTCCAAACTAACAGTAAGATATATTATTAATAAGCTCAGGTGGCACAAGGATTGCCAAAATTAATTTGTGATTATTTGCAATTGTAAAATTAAAATATCAGCAACCTTCTACAAACACATCAATAATACATCACTACGATGGTGAAAAGAGACTTGTCATTATTTTATTGAAATTGAAATCTTACACGTTACATTTGCCTACAAAGAGACCTATACAAACTACACGACTCTGTTTTTCTTAGTAAACTTAATGTTTGTGAAAATACCAAAACTTTTTTTAATTAAATTGTATTGTACGATGAAAACTACTCTTGTTTTGTACATTATTTACTCTGAACCCTCAATGCATGTACCGTGAACATAGTCATTAAAAAATAAAATAAAACGATAATGTTATTTATAACCGGTATGCTTATTAATTGCCTGATCATACATTAATTTATTGCCGGAAAATAGTGTTGAAAACAAGGATGAACTATGCTGGTTACACGGTTATATCTTCACTGTCCTGGCTGCTTCGTCAAGAGCGTACACTTTTGTCTACCCTGTAATATAATTGTTTTCTTTAAATACACAATTCTGTGTTTTGTTTTATCGAAACATCCTCATACCTTTCCTCAATATAATCATGCTATTTATTCAAAAACAACAGAAAGAAAAAAAGTATAAATACTAAGCAATTGTATGCTGAACAATGAAGGGTGTAATTCATATCATACATGCTAATCACGTTTCAATCTTAACCATATTCCAATATGCCAATACATATGCGCAGAAAGCATTAAAATTGCCCGGTCTGATAAACAAACGATCGAATTTTGCAGTTATACTATATTAAGACGTAATTTTGTAGTTGGTAGTGCTTTTTGATAGCGACCATCGTAATTGTGTATTTCTACTTAATATGTTTGTTGTAATGAATCCTTGATCAACGTGGTTTTTGTTTTCAACTTGATCATGAACACAACCATTGACAATTTTAAATGGACATCAACCTCCCAGCGTGTCTTGTAGAACAGTCTTGCACATAGAGTCGTGCCTGGTGACGTGTCCAAACCAAGACAGCTTTCGTCGTTTGACGGTCTTCAGTAGGGGCTCTTGTGGACCAACAAGTGTTGCAAACATGTTTCGGACGTACTCGTTGGTCTTGTGCTCCGCGTAGAAGATGCGGAGCAGTTTTCGGAGACATTTATGTTCAAATGCCTGAATCCTGCGCTCTGTGTCCGCCGCGTGAAGCGTCAATGTCTCGCAGTCGTATAGTAGGATGGAGGCAACGTGGGACTTGTAGAGCCTGTACTTGGTGGAGAAGCTGATGGAACTGCTTGCCCACAACCTGCTCAGTCTGGCCATCGCTGCGGCCGCCATGGCAAATCTCTTATTCGGACCTCAGCGGTACTTGTACCATCCTTGGTTGCGCCGAAGTACTTGCAGCTGGTCACTTCTTCTAGCTTCTCGTCGTTCACGGTAATGTCTGCACTGGTGTTGGTCTTGCTGTTCACCATGATCTTTGACTTCTCCGTGCTGACCTCCATCCCGTTTGCTCCTGCTCTTTCATAGAGTATGCTGGTGAGATCTTTAAGTTCGCTGCTGGTGCCACCCATGCAATTAATGTCATAAGCGAATCTTAAGTAAGAGATTGGTCTTCCACCGATGGAGATAGAGGTGTGGTGGTTATGGAGAGTCTCCTGCCGTTTATTCTCAAAGAAAATGTTGAACATGACGAGATAGAGAGCAGACATCCCTGACGGACGGCCGACTGATGTCCTGAAGAAGTCCCCACTGCTGTCCGTTGAGAAGTACTGCGCTGCTGGCTTTTTCGTAGAGTTCTTGAATGACTTTTACCAGCCCTTCGAAAATGTTGAATCCTTTCATAACATTCCATCATGCCACACGCGTTTGAAATCTTTCTTAAAGTCAATGAAGTTGTGGAAGAGCTCACGTTGGTGTTGCAGGTGTTTCTCAATGACGATTCTGCAGACGAAGATCTGTTCTTCTGTGCTCCACCCAGCTCTGAATCAAGACTGATTTTCGGCCAGCAATTCCTCGGCGTTACTTTTCAATCGATTAAGGATGATGCGTAGCATGACATTTTGGTATGCACAACTTTAGATTGCCCTTTTTCGGAAGGAGTATGACCAGTGACTGGGTCCACTCCTTGGGCCGGCCACTTCTTCTCCTCCGAGATCTTTTGGCATAGTGCCGTCATTGCTGCAGTCGTTGCCTCTCCTCAGTGCTTAATACGCTTGGAAGGGACGTTTTCCACTCCCGGAGATTTTCGTGCATTAACACTACGCANCCCCCCCCATTTTTTTCATTTTTTTTTCTTATCCTCATTATTCCCCCTCTCCACCCCCCCCACATTTATTTTTTTTAAACATGTTATAAAATAAATTGTTTTTTTTTTGTTGTTTTTTTTTTGAAAGACCGTCAAACCATCCCAACCAAGCTATTGCTTTCAAACTTGATATATAATTTTATTAGTTTGTTTTATGTCTTAACAGATGTTTAATAGATTGTGGAAAATATACCTGAACTCAGAATCGTCTAAAATGTACCACTTCTTTAAAACATAAGCGATCAATATGTTTCAATTATGGTCCTCTTCCAGTTAGAATATGACTATATTACCTTGGCCTTATTAAATATGAACAATTTTCCCATGATGGCTTACTTTATACTGTCAAGCACTTGAATAGTCGAGCGCGCTGTCTTCTGACAGCTCTTGTTTTTATTCACATTTTGTGCATTCAATCGTCGATGATAGCAACCTTAAGATTCTGTGAACAAAACGTTTCTAAATCGGAGCTCAAAATGATATGCACGATTACAGATCCTTCAAAGTCATGTGGACCAGTTCTAATCAGCCATGAACGTATCATAGATGGAATCCAATAACAGTCTGGTCCGTTTTGAGCCGTTATTACAAACATCTAGAGTAGTATGACAGCTAATCTGAAATTGAAAACTACTTGAATGCTCTGACCATTAATTAAAGTACAGCTATCTAGTATCCAATCCCTTGATTGCACAAGTTCGTAAGGTAACTAAGCGGCTCTACAGGAAACCACACAACTAACGTTTATAGAGCTATCATCACAGTATGTGAAGAGCTCGAGTTATATATCTTAATAATCCACGTTATGTTAAGTCAAGTTTCATTCTGTTGAGTCATAATGGTATTAGGTTTAGTCATAAGAGGAACGCAGTCATGAAATCATTTGCCTTGCTATTATATTGTTTAAAATTGACTCTATTTGTAAAAGATATTATGATGAAGAAAAAAACGCGTCTTCTTCCTTTGCTACTTAGCATTCACATTGTTTTCACATGCGTTTAAGCAGTATTTTGCCTTTATCATGTCCGTTGTAATTTTGTTACTTTTTTAACTTGGTTGATCAATGTTTGTTGTTATCTCTCATGCCCAGTTGGGCCATGAGTATTAATTAAACTTGAAACTTGAAATTATTTTAGAAGTTATGTTTTGAAAATACTTTCTAGTAAATTAAGCATGTGTTAGCAGATATTCCCATATAAAAATAGCACAAATTAAAAAATAATAACAACAAAAACTTGACACATAAAACAATGTGTGTTGAATATTTATTTGATATAAGTTATTACAAAAATATATGCAATTTTAATCAAAGTTCAATATATAAGCAAATGTTTATAAATAAAGCTAGACAATTGGTCAACGACACAAAAACGCAAACAAACCCGAAGGAAATGCTTTCTCGTTTCATTTGCTAAATAGTTTAACCTCTGGCTTTAACAATATTGAATATAATGACTACAGAAAGATAGCTTACAGACTGCCTGACGATTGTTGTATTCACCATTTCAAGGTCAAACTTTGGAAGCTCGAGTGCACGGGACTTGACTTGCCCTGTGGATGCTTTCGACGGAGAGGCCGATAACAAGCATGATCTTGAAGGTATTGTATCACTGTATAGTATACCTCACATAAGAATGTGCCTTCTTTGCGTATATAAACTACACAGGTCCGTTGATTTGAATAGTGCCCGGTAAAGATGCGCGCGCATCTAGTAAGCGGGCGCTAGTCAGTATAGCGCAAGCTGACTAGATGCGCGCGCATCTAATAGTGCCCGCTAGAATGTAGTGCAAGTTTCACAAAGCAAATATATTTCGGTTACAGTTTCGTTGTACGAAAACTTAATAATTATCAGTCTAACATCTATATTTAATGTTATTAAATGGTTACACATTGGTGGAATTTGCTTATTGGAATTGACATATATTTGCTACATAATGTTCGGTATACTATAAGAAATATACAACCTCACTTCGGGCCCAATGGCAGAAAAGTGACCAGCAAGGCAGCCCCGAATGGTATATCGACCTCAGCCTTCGTCTTCGGTTCATATACTATTCGTGGCTGCCTGGCTAGTCACTATTCTGTCATATGGCCCTCAGTGAGGTTTTCTATTTCTTATTTAGATATTTTATAATATCATTAACACGCATGCTATTTCAAAACGAATATATAACGTCAAATAAACGTTTGTAAGTTCATTAAATATATTATATATATTTTTAATTAATAAGCCATGCCAAATGTTCACATTTAATCAGAGTCATTGTTTGTATAATGACTGGTTGTGGTCAAAACTTGTTTGAACAATAAATACGTGTACAGCTTTAAAATAAAATCTTATGACCTTTGCAGATTGGAAGATATTGTCGGAGAAATAATTGTGTAATGGCAGGCGCGTTCTGCTTTTAATAACGTTGATAGCATTAACACAAAACGCTTGTAGTATTGTTTCACAAGTGCTCACCACAATCTGTTTCCAAGGGTTGGTTCCTTACCTATACACTGCATTTTATAATTTATTCATAATAAAGTATAGCACACGCGGCACACGGGTATTATACGATGGTGAGATTGTATGAACCATGATAACCCTTACAAAAACGGCATTTGTCAATAAAGTCACTTAAAAGAACTTGTTCACAGATGTTCATTTTTGTTAAAGATTTCATTTGATGTATTTACTCACAATGATATCATATTTGGAATCATCTTAACTAGTTAAACTGGCAAGAAAAAAAGAAACAACAAGTATATATATTTCCTTTCCCGGAAATCGAATCCTAGACCTTCACTACACAGGGTTTTGATTTCTTAGCGAATTGTAAACGCAATGATAGTAGACCGGGGCAAAGTATTACAATTTGAAAACTTTTTTCGTTTCATACTATATGGACTCGTATGCATCTCTAGCAACGTGTTTAACATGAAATATCATATCAAATTAAACAATAAGTGTATGTACCAACACGATAAAATGTAGCTTTCATTGCCAATATTGTTTCAAAAATCATTAGTTAATGTAACACTTTGCCCCGGGGCAAAGTGTTACACATTCCGGGGGTTATGTGTAACAGTGTGATGAAAATGTTTTCCGTGTAGTTCCAGTCTCATGGAATTCGTGTTTGAAATGAGGAAAAAACATTTAATACTGATACAAAGGCATTAAATTGTAATAGATAAACACAAAAGGCATCAACTTTATTTTTACAATTATGTTTGTATCATCACCTGAACAAAAGATCTATAATTTTCTTTACAGCACTTAACTTAACCAATTAATCGAGGCGATATTCAAAATATAAAAATTCAACTGATCAATATGAAAGATGTACACATATTTTTATCAAACGTACATGATTTAAATAACAATGTTCTTAAAAAGTTCACAAAAGTTCTTAAGAAGACAGTCTAATAACCGGTATAAGATAAATACAGGAAATCAAATTCGAACTGTTAAAACCGAAACGTTGCAATACAAAAGTCGTGTTTGAAACGGTTTAATGTCACGATTAAACCATGCGGATTTTTACTGCAAACACTTAAACTAATCTTCGTCAGAATTGTAATCTGATTCACAGTTTTGACAAACAAAAACGTGTCCCTTTGGTACAGCTGTGCACTCTTCGTGTGCCCAGTCTTTACAGGCTACACACTGGATCCATTTCTCTCTCGATCTACTGTTTGAATATGGCTCTACACATATAAAACAATAGTAGTCTTCTTCATCAGAGGAATCAATGTCATCACATTTCCTTTTAATTGGTTTCTTTTGTTTAGCCTTCGTTACGGATTTTGTTTTATCGGGTCATTTTGATGCGGGTTTGTTCTTTCTCTGTTCGCGTTTACAAAGGGCATCCTCGATTGCATTTCTCTCTGGCGTATCAGTAAGTATGCCGGTTTTTCGCTTTCTTGGTCCGATTTAACCCTTTCTATGAGGAGCTTTCGGGTGTGTCTTACATGTTCCGGTGAGAAGTTGGGAATTACACTAGGTTTATTGTTTATGTCGCAGTGTTTGCTGTGATTGTTCAGTGCACCTATGCAATTGTAATGGGCGTTTCCGTTCATTCCATCCTTTGCAATATGAATGTCACCTCTGAATACCACTCCTTCTCTCCCTGGCGTATGTGCAGATATATTTATCTCATTCTGTACAACCTGGTACAGAATAGCAGATACACCTAGGCTATTGCAAAGGGCTGTCAGTACGAGATCCATTGTGTCATTGTTGAACTTCATCTTAGTTATGTAGTTTTCAATATCAGACACTATGTCAGGATCATCGGCAAAGTCAGAGTAATACCCTTTGTAAATGACAATCTCATGTCAAAGTTTGAAACAAATTTGGTCATGAGAAATAGTATCTATGTTGTACAGCATGCAAGAGGCAATGGCCGTCACCTGCGACGCGTATCAATTTTCTATCCAATGTGCGTGAATATGCGTCTATTGCTTCCCATGCGCTGCTGGCATCACCATCATTGGCGACTTTGTTTTCATGATCATGTTCGAATTGGCTATCATGAGCATTTGAAAGCTCTGGTTCTTTAGGTTCTGGCTCAGCTCAATTTGGATCTAGTCTATCAGTGACAGAACTTGGCTCAAATTCATCGTCATGAAACACGTTCCTATTGAATGGAAACACTCCGGAAACATTAAAACCATGTGTTATGTTAACAGGGGTTGCTGCTTTAGGCCAACAATTTTTGACAATACCGGGTAAGTCATATATATTGTCACCAATTTTCCTGGATTGTTCCGCATCCAACCATCTTGTGCATTGGCTAAGTATCGCTTGAAAGGTCCGAACACAGATCGATCCAAAGGTTGCAACTTATGAGAGCAATGTGGAGGAAACGATAGCATTACAACCCCATTGTCACCTGCGTTATTTATAATGTCAATGTGGAGATGAGACTCATGATTTTTAAGAAGCAATAACACCTTTTTCTGTTTTGACGATTTCGTATGTTTGACAAAGTGCTCGAGGAATTTAAAGAAATTTTCACTTGTAATGCAACCAGAAGGGTGTGCTGTGCCAAGGCAATTAACTGGACCGTCGCGAACAAAGTGGTCTTTGTATTTAACTCGAGGGAAAATTAACATTGGCGTGACCGAATTACCGCTAGCACTGACAGCTACAAAACAAGTTACAAGTTCTCCTCGCTCTGCCGAGGTTAGTGAACCAACTTGTTTCACCCCTTTGGCTGCAACCACACTTCGAGGCTTCTGTACTGTTGTAACACCAGTCTCATCTAAATTCCAAATGTCACCTGCTTGGAATTGTTCTAGGTCCATAACAAGCGCGAGCTTGTTAAAGAACAGATTGATGTTTGCCCTGTTGAAACTGATTGCCCGTGACATACTTGTGGCTTCTGGAGTTCATATTGCCAGGTCCGTATTTCTCTTCATGAAATTCGAAAACCAGTCAGGCCCGGCACATTTATCTCTAATCCAAGAATTTGGCATTTTAAACGCAAATGCCTCAGCACATTTATACGCTAAGACACGGAATTGTTTTGGGCTAAGACCAAAGTAAGCACTTGCTGCAGATTTGAGATATGATTTTAGTGATATCTCTTGCGTGTCCGTGAAGAAATGCTTTAATGTCCGATCTGAGAAAGTTGCAGCTTTGTCACACCCAAGTTGCTTTGCCTTTTTGATGTACCTGCATAGCGTCATTGGATTAATATTTGTTTCGTAAGTAACGGATTTTATGCTTCGTCCTATATTGATGACATCTTTGACTGCTCGCTGTATGACATCCGTCGGGACTTTGTTTGATGAGACTTTTCGTTTGTAGTTTCGAACCATTCTGTAACAAGAAGGAATAGAGCTTTAATTATATTAGTCAAATAGACCCTAGTATTTGCTATTTCAAATAGATTGTGTCAATATCTAGATCTGTTGAAACAAATGTGCGTATATGCATTTCTACTGGCATTAGATCATGCGGAAAAATGGCTAAATTATATTAATGGAAACAGATTATTTCAAGCATTGGATTTGTAGGTCATGATGTTAGAACTGTTTATAGTAGAAATAAACATGGTCTTTGTATGCGTTTCAGCCATAAACTTTCGACTAATTTTCCGTAAGATCATTGTAAGAACGTCAAACTGGTGATCAAAGGTCGAATGGGGCAATGTGTTACACTTTAACACTGTGTCCCGGGGGGCCTGTAACACTTTGCCCCAGTCACACTTACTACAGTTAAATCAATACACAATAAAAAAAGAGGAAGCTCGAATCAAAATTTATGTTTATACATATTGTAGAATGCCTACTTTATTCTGATCACGTGTACTCAATTGCCATTAAAAAAGTGAACAACTTCTAAATTGGCATTTGAAAATATATGTTAAATTTACTTACATGGCGGGAAAATGGAACAATCTTTGAAAACAGATCACGCACGAAATGGCATTGTGGCGACGACCCGACAAAAATGGCGCGATAAATATCTGTTGAGGTCGCAAAATAAATGACGCAAAATATGACGTCACGAGTTTGAAAATCCAAATGTAACACTTTGCCCTGTGTAACACTTTGCCCCGGTCTCCCCTAAAACATGTGTGTTCCAAAATTGTCAATAAAAAGTGTTACAAACGTTATATTAATTTACCGATGTTTATTTATAGTAATCCATAAACGACCCGCTATTTTAATCATTGTTTGCTTAGTAAGGAGTGTTATTTCACTTGTTTTAATATAAATTCTTTATTAACTATTTTAAGCCCCTAAGGGACGCATAGCATATCCGCTTTGTACATCCATCAGTCCTTCAGTCCGTCCACACATTTTGGTGTACGCTGTCTCAACCAGTTAATATCTTATGGTCACCAATCTTTCTAAAAATATTTATGGAGGCCAACTTCAATAGCCAGCCAAATCTCACAAGGAACTTTGGAATTATTGCAATTGAAATTCTCAAAATATTGCTCTTAAATGATTTCTGCTCCTTCACTCATCCACCATATCCAAATCTCACCAGGTAATTTGTTATTGCCCTTGGATTTCTAAAAATGGGCTTCGGGGTCATTTCCACTCTGTTACTTAACCAGTTTTCATAGGATCATCCAAAAACGTTCAGAAAATGTTAATAGGCGTAAAATAGAGGCTAAGTTAAATAGCCAGCCTACTCTCTCAAGGTACATCGGGGTTATAGTCCTTTAATTAACAAAAAGGTCTCTTTAATGATTTCTGCTCTCTTTCTCAACCAGATTTTATATGAGTGTCATGTTATAAGGCCACAACAAACGGATCAGATGGTCAGAATTTCCGCTTCTAAAATTCTTAAAATATAAAAAACACGTTTTTTATATTTATTGCGCCCGTATGAGCAATATTGCCCCGCATCAGATTTCTTTAAAAAGTTGTGTTTTTTCTTTTCATTTTTGTTCAGTCTACATAATGTAAGACATAGACTTTTTATTTTTCGTTAAAGAATTAATAGTTTACAATGGCAATATTTAATAACATGAATGGGTATGACAGGATGTTCAACAAATATATACACAATAACTTTATTTTATTGTTCTTTGCTTTTGATTTCTCATCAGGTATTTATATCGAAATTGAAATTAAAGGTTTTAATTCAACTAAATCGGAAAATGATTGAAAATCTAGTTTCTAAGCATGGTCACTTTTCTTGTTGTTAGTTATAGATGTTTAGCTTAAAGTTAACATATACTATATAACTACTACAAATATTCAACTTTTTGGACATTTTAGCAGGTTACTGACAAAAAATGTGTATTATACTGTTAACGCATAGGAGCAGTCGAGCTGTCTAGAGACAGGTCTTCTTGACATATTACGTATAGTTTGCGTATGGATAGATATCTTGTTTATTTCAGCATGGGGCGATGTTACTACAGGTCACTTAAAGAAAACCTACTTTCCTGGCGGACATTTCTACTTGAAAGAAGCTTCTATCTCTATGCAACTACTGAACATATTTTCTGAAACACTTACAACTTAGAAAGGAATCACGAGGATTGCTATGCATTTTGTACTGTATTTGTTGAAATAGTTAACGGAGGACTAATGTGGGCCTCGTTCTGTGAAAATTGGGCTTTATGCATTGGCTTAAATTGTCGTCCCAGATTAGCCAGAGTAGTTTGTGTTATTGGTATGATATTATCATAGCAAGCGAATTTAAATTAAAGTAGATGTCTTTTTAAAGTCCATTTGATATTTCCAACATAACATTATCAATATACGAAATACGGCGTGCCCACAATTGTTAATTTTATTTTTTACGATTGGTCATTTTATTGTTTGCGTTCTGAGAAAACTGGGCAAAATGCATGTGCGTAAAGTGTCATCCCAGATTAGCCTGTGCAGTCCGCACAGGCTAATCAGGGACGACAATTTCCGCTTTTATGGAATTTTTCGTTTAAATGATGTCTCTTCTTAGCAGCGGAAACCCAGTTTAGGTGGAAAGTGTCGTCCCTGATTAGCCTGTGCGGACTGCACAGGCTAATATGGGACGACACTTAACACACATGCATTATGCCAAGTTTTCTCAGAACGCGACACATATTATGTTTTTTAAATAAAAAATCATTCAACCAACTATACCAATTGTTTTTTGTTGTACAACAACCTTTATTGTGCCCTCTAAAATATTACTACGCAAAAAACACATTTAATTATTGAACTAATTATTTAATATGCTTTTTATTTAGGTACACGTACATCATAGAATAATTTATCAAAATCATTCGAACATACACTCAGATTGTAATCCGATTTACATATATAGGTAGCCCTTTCATGCAAGATTAACCACCAAAACCGGTTGTTCGTTCAACGTCAAATGCATTAATGATCTTTGCATAATGAGTTGGATTGTAATTCCCCGTCACTCAAATTCGGACACTCTATAAAAACGGGTGCCCAGAAAAAATAGCAAGTCCACATAAAATGATTTGGAGCTTGGCGTTGGTTGATGGAGGAAAGCCCAACCCTTGAAAGCCCAGCCCTTCCACCACCACGATCCCATGACCAAGAAACTGCTCCATGCACGTTCTAGGGCATATCATGTGTTTTAATATCTTTGTTAGTCATCAAAATTTACGAACAAAGTTTGTTGGTGAAAGGTCCGTGAACGTGTACACTCCAGGTACGTCCCATATTCTTATTTAAAAATATTCAAAGAAACCACCGTATTAAAGGGGAGGAGTAAATATAATCGTGTATGTTTCTATATTTTTCTGCCTCTTGACATTAGTCCTTGAGGACGGAGTACTCTAAAAAACACGGCGAATCTTCCTTTGATAAACTTCGAATAGACTATTCATATGCACATGAACATCAACTATATTGAGTAAACGCTTGCACAAACGATATACATATTATGTATATTAAAATGCGCTGAAAAACATCGTGATATGTATCGATTATGTTCGTATACATGTATCGTCAATGGCCATGCTATCAAGCTTTATCAATTGCCAGCATTTCATGGTTATCTTGCGGCCGCGAAGTGAACATGTGACCCTTTTGCAACGCAAATGCTAAGTATCCGCACTTTCCTGTTATTTCCAATGACATTATTATAAATATGAATGGTTCTTACAAGCCTGTAAAGCATATGTAGTAAATATGTTGTTATATATTTCGGTGACAAAATAATATATTTTTGTATGCAACTCTATCATAACTAAAAAGACAGGGTGCATTGTTTTGCTCTTTTGTTTTTCTTATCGAATTTTAATGAGAATCATTAGCTGAAATATCATAATGTTCCATGAATAACAGTGTTTGGTATGGAAAGCANCCCCCCCCCCCCCAACTACAATGCATTAAGTTATGCCAGTAAAGAAATACAACAGCCTTCAAAATCTGGCAATCATTATTTTCGCGGAACAGAACAATTCTTCCGTCGGATCATTTTGCCATAAAACACAACGTAAAAATCGGAATCTAAACGTGCCGTACGTTCATATTTTCTACGTCGGAACAATGTTCTGTCAACCCCGTTGAACAATCGGCCTCTAAAAATCGCTCGGAACTTTCATACATTCGATCGGTAAAGTGTCTATATGAAACTGTAGAACAAGTTCATGTGGTGCATACAATCGCGCGGAACTTGTACAATGTCAATCTAATCTTTGGCTACTTTAAACGTCTATTTTAAACAGAAAACATCCAGTAAATTCCACCACATAAAAAGCGCGGAACATCAATATCCTTAAATAGCAAGACCAGACTAAACAATACCACATCCAACGAAACAAAAAGCAGTTGTTCAAGCGCTTTAGTGTGAATGGTATGGTGAAACGTAATGGTGAACGTGTTGAGTAGTTTAAAAAATTTGCTGAACCAGTATTGAATTACATTATCACGGAGTTAAACATTTTCAAATAATATTTAATATTGTATACTATGGAAAATTCTTCACCAATTACATTACCCAAGTGGAAGTAGTCGATACTCATTGTGCGAATGTAATCTAAGTACTATGTTCCAACTAGGTGCGGTCGTAATCCCAAACTCAAAAATACAAAATAAAAGTCGACATGGTGTTGCGTTTGTTACAAAGTTTCTATTTGCATCTGGTAACCCGATATTTTTTAACCATCTTGTCCTCAGTATCGATTCTTAATTAACAAACGCGACACCTGAACTAACGAAAACGACACCAGTTGATTAAATTGTTTCGACCAAGAATAAATATTCCGCGCCATTTCTCTCTGCTTTGTTGTTTCTAGGTGTCAGAAATTATCAAGTACTCTGTCAATGTCGTCATTGTTATTTATTTATTTTGGTCGCGTTTACATACAGGTCAAACATAATAGTAATTTGATCATAAGATCACGTAGTACATTCTGAACATAAAATAACATGAAGAAAATTGCTCAAAGTTATGCTCGGTTCTATAGTGCGAGTTATACGCTTATAACTTTATTTTAACCGCTTATTCAAACTTTTAACTTTGAATCATAACAATTGGCAAACGTTATTGGTATACATAAAAAAATCAGAAAGTTTGAATTCCCTTAATTAAACAAGTTTACCCAATCCAATAGCCGTTCAATATTCCCGCTGCATGAATTTTTGCAAGAAATCTAGGTCAAAAGTGAGCTCAAGAAGTGACGCCGAAACAGGTTTGTTTAGTACAGAAGACCGTTGAATAACGTATATGATTGAATTGCGTATATCACCAGTACACAGCATATACTTATGTTGTTCGTTCATATCTTTCCAGGAATCGCTTTCTGTTTTCTCTCTTGTCCGTATTGTCCACAGCTTCTTATCTACGCTGTCGATTCGCTTTGGTTTCATTTGATGCCTGACATATACGCGCTAGATCATGGTGTTTCAACGCCTGACGTCAGGTAATCAGCGTCAGTCCAGCCATTTGCTGCTGAATGTGAATCTTCATTGTTTTGGTATTCTTCGGTATGCACGGGGTTAAAATTAATGGCTGAAATATCATGTGAATGTAGGCGTTACAATACTGTTAACATTAATACACTTTACGATCTGCCTCGTATCATCTCATCTTTGTCATTTTCGGAACAGTTACCTGAATCGTAAACGTTATTTGTATATATTGTTTGTTTTTCTGATCAGAACGTTTGTCTCGTGAATTTAGCGAGACTACAAAAGTATAT
This sequence comes from Dreissena rostriformis, assembly GCA_007657795.1. Classification (NCBI taxonomy): domain Eukaryota; kingdom Metazoa; phylum Mollusca; class Bivalvia; order Myida; family Dreissenidae; genus Dreissena; species Dreissena rostriformis. The sequence continues at coordinate 108,069 of VMBQ01000240.1, read as the reverse complement.
AAATCAGTATTTAAACATAACGCATAAATTCACTGATTATATTTTAACTAGTATGTATACAAACTATACTGAAGACTAAAATACCAGAATATCGTATCATGTACGACTGGGCTTTGCTTGCAATTGTCTTTATTCTTATATAGTCATTAGATACCGATGTCTTTCGAAGAGTACCATCACTTGAATATTATACGGCACCTTGCACTGATTGCACACCTGTATTCGTTGGCTTGAAGTTAACTGTATTGGACACTGTAAGACGCCGAACAATAACAGCAAACCCATGAATGGGAGCATTCAGCATGTGCGTAAAACTTGATAATCTTTCACAATATTCGCAGTTATGTAATTGCATTTTCAACAGCAAACTAGTTATGTCAATGCTATTATGTCTGCTCGTTTAAAACAACTGTTTGATTATTAGCGCAACGATTAAACGATATGTTAATCTTAAGTTAATGTAGCAATTTCAGGTACATGTCATAAGAACAACAAACAATTCAAGTTAAGCAGCGTGGATATTTTGTGAATTAGTTATACATTGTTGTATAACTAGGTGATACAAATGTTCAAACTGTAAAAATGTGATCTGCCCTGCTCATGATAATGATCAACAAGAATCATGGAGGTCGCCGTGGCGTAGTGGATATGGTGTCCGCCTAGCGATAGGGAGGTAACGGGCTCGAATCCCGACCTTGGTAGCGTTCTTTAGATCTCCCCAAAGTCACCAAGTACTGGTTCTAGTCCCAGGAAACGGTCTCGAGAGCTTTTCAAATAAGCCTTAGGCTTTCGATGCATTCGAGCTAAAATAAATAGGTTTACACTAATAAGAATCAATGATCAATAAAAAAATATTCATATTAAAAGCCCTAAACATATCGATAACATTCAAACAAGAGATAATCATAAAGAAAGTACAAAAATTTCCGCCCAGCTGTCCATGTTTTTCTGGATGTTAAAATAATAAGAAATATGTCTAGTGGCTAAAAAATAATAATTTTACTCAGACGTTTCATCCATTTCATTAACTCATTTCCAGTCTGACGCTATTCTTCTATCCGGTGAATTCAATAAGATGTCAGGATCAGATACCACTAGTTTTGCTAGAAAACTATATTGAGTAACTTACATAAATAAATACTTTGTTCTTTCTTCAGATTTTCGGCGGCGTTTGATGGCACACTACAATGGCACGTCTGGTCATGTGCCTCTTTCAAACTTGGATCAGAGTATTGACAAGCGTATAGCAGATATATATGCAACGCCAAAAATACACAGACTCAAAATCGAAAACGATGTTAAAATGGAACAAGCGCTGACATACAAACAAATGTTTTACACAGATGACCATTCTTATCAGCGTATATACCTACAAGGTGAACCCGGCAGCGGAAAATCTACGTTTTCAGGTAAGTTAGTCCATGACTGGTCCCGTCAAAATGAGAGTTCATCAGCATCTCACAGCGAAACTACAGACTTCAATGACGTGTTAACAGTTCACAATTTCAAGTTCATATTTTTCATCACATTGAGAAATTCCAGAGGTCAGACAGATGTATCGCAGATGATAAAGAGGCAGCTTATTGATGCAACATTTTCCGAAGACGAACGCACCGATGTGTACAAACTGCTCATACAAATAATGAAAACTGAATTTTGCCTCGTAGTACGGGAAGGGCTAGATGAATGGGTGTCTCCTGATGGTAGTAACCTAGCTGAACCTTCCATGGCTGGATTTCAAAACGACACGTGCACGATACTTACAACATCTCGACCATGGAAACTAGCTGATGAACGTATCAAAAATTCACAAATCGACAGTCTGTTAGAAATCAAGGGGATTAGCAATCCGTTTGCATTTAGTGAAAATATACTTCGATGCATAATTGACCATACGAAGGATATACAAGAGACTGCCTTAAGATTTGATTCATTCATCAAATATCGTAAGCTACAATCGTTATCATCTTCACCAATGTTGTACACGCTGGTCATATGTACCTGGTAAAACACGATTGAGAAGGACGAAAATTTGAAAGGATCGTCATTATGTGCACTGTACACTTCTCTTCTTGAAAGCCTTTGTAAAAAGGCTAACAGTGCGACTGGTTATTTTAACTATTCAAACCCGCCACCAGTGCACTGTTTTTCAAGCACAAGTTACCTTTAGCCAAACATTGAAAACTTAGATAAGCTAGCTGAAGTAGCGTGTAAAATTCTATTCTCTATTGAGAAAGAATCGTCTATTGTTTTCAATGACATTTCATTGTCAAACTTTTTTTCTCTGGACGAGTTTACACTCCGCAAGACATTCGCGCTCAATGCAGGAATATTTACTAACAGGAAAGACAAAAGTCGGACAGGAAGCTCAAACTCGTTCCTTCACAAAACTGTGCAGGAATATCTCTCAGCATAGTATATCGCCTGCAATCCACACGTCATTGATGACGTCATATCCAGCTATCTTAAATGCAACAATAATTCATATCTCGAAATATCGCAAGTTTTCATATTTTTGTGTGGAATGAACATCTCCGCTGCGAATAAATTGTCAGCTTTGATGAAGCAATATGTATCTGGTTTACGTGTTGTCAGTTGGTCTCTACGGTATCATCGAAGTACCATACGGTATCATTGAGTTTCATCGAATCATTGAGTCTGGAATCAAAGAGGCAGCAGCCAACAATCAGGATAACATACAGCTGAAGCTCAGTCACTTTAATATTGATGAAAGCAACATAGGAGATTTAAGTTACATATGGTCTACAAACACGTCCAATGTCCAGGTCTTAGATGTTAAGATAGACACCAGTGACTTCATGCGTTCACCTGCACTTGGCGAGCCTACATCTCATATTGAGTTGAACCAGTCATCGTGCCACAATTTGAAAAAATTGTATCTACACTGAAGCGGCATATATCTAAGAGGTATATATGTATATATACTATATACCATAAACACCATTAAATGAAGGTTTATAAGCACATTATTGTTACGCTAGCTATGCTGTTTTTGACAATTGCTACTGACATGGATTGTTTCTTATAAATTGTTTGTAGGTGATTGTTTAATGGCTGATATAAGGCACGTGTATTTTTAGTTAACTGAAATAGCAGTTAATCACATGGTCTTAGTTTAAAACATTATGACCGATGCATTTTTTAACGAACGCACATCCATAAAATTAAAGCAAATAAATCACATAAATTCTTGTTAATGTATGGAATGATTTTTATGGAGAAATACTTGTATAACGGTTTTCAAAAAAGTGTCTCAATTTATTAAAGTCTTAACACATTTCACAGTAAAAAATACACATTACAATCTATTTGTATAATTCCTATTCGGTCTTAGCAGATATCCTAATCAGCATCAATCTTGGTCGTGAAATAATCACACCCGTATTTAATAATTAAGATAAAGAATACATATTGACACAACTCAAAGCAAGCATACATCAATATATCCATCATTGTATATGTATCACATTCTTGAAAATTATCAATCGGTCTGTATTTGTATCATTCGGGCCAGTGTTTGCACAGACTCTGTTGTCACGCAATCCTCTTAGCACATACTCTGAAGTCAAACAATCCTCTAAGCATATATGTCAATATCAAGCAATCCTCTTAGAACATTTTCTGATGTCAAGCAATCCTCTTTTCACAGACTAGGTTGTCAAGCAATCATCTTAGCACATACTCTGATGCCCAACAATCATCTCAGTACATATCTTGATGTCCAGCAATCATCTGATCGCACACTCTGGTGTCTAGCAATCCTCAGAACACCCAATCTGATGTGTCAATAAATTCTCTTAGTACATAATCTGATATTCAGCAATCCTTTTAGCACATATTCTGATGTCCAGCAATCCTCTACGCACGTATTTTTAAATCAAGCATTCACCTAAGCACATATCATGTCAAGTAATCATCTTATCACATACGTGGACGTCCAGTAATCCTATGAGCACATACTCACATGTCCAGCAATCCTCTTAGCGCATATTCTGATGCCCAGCAATCCTCTTAGCACATACTCTGATGTCCAGCAATCCTCTTAGCACATAATCTCATGTCCAGCAATAATCTTAGCACATACTCTCATGTCATTCAATATGCTTAGCATATACTATGATGTCAATCAATCTAAGTACATACTATGATACCCAGCAATTCTTTTAGTACATACTCTGATGTCACTCGAGCCTCTTCGCACATACACTGATGGCAATCAATCCTCTAAGCACATACTCTGCTGCACATCATCCTTCTTAGCACATAATATGGTGTTAAAATATCCTCTTAGAACAAATTATGACGTCCAGCAATCCTCCTAGCACATACTCTGACGCCCAGCAATTCTCTTAGCACATACTCTGATGTCAAGCAACCCTGTAAGAATATACTCTGATGTCAAGAAATCCTCCTCGCACATTATCTGATGTCCAGCAATTTTCTAAGCACGTACTCTGATCTGAATCAATCCTTTTAGAACAGAATCTGATATCAAACTATCCGCTTAGCACATACTTTGATGTCCAGTAATCCTCTTAGCACATACTCTGATGTCAAGCAACCATCTTAGCACATAAGCTGATGTCAAGCAATCCTCTGCACATACTGTGATGTCCAGAAATGCTCGAATCTTTCTACGTCAGGAGTTTTTGTGACCTTTATACATTGAAATACGTTTGTGTTAATTTGCAGAGACAGCCAGCGCGGCCACATCGGAATATCCGTTCTGGATTGTTCTAAACAGTGCAGATCCAGCCCAGACTACAGAACCTCCTCCAGTTCTACCCTGCATAATCATGACCAGTGAGGAACGGTTTTTTGGTTATAGGAAGTTTCTCAACAGGAGATTATCCCACATTGCTTATTATGTAACTTGGTCAGAACATTAACATTTTGTGAGATATGGATCCTGTCAATGAAAAACATGGACGCCATTAGGCGGGCCAATTTTCTTCATTTGGCATTAGTGAAACCATTTGTACCCACTCATCCTGAAACTTTCTCAGAGCATTAAACAATTATATGAGCCTCGCTCTGTGAAAAGGGGGTTTAATGCATGTGCGTAAAGTAAGCAATGAACAAGGCCTTGTAAAAAAAAGGTGAGCGAACTAGGGCCATCTTGGCGCTCTTGTTTAAAAGAAAAGTTTACATTATGACAATATTATGTCTCTTAATCTGTATGTCCCAGTAGAATGTTATGCGTTCAAGTCTCTATTATGTCTCGTGTCATGATATTTAATAGAGGACAATAATTTCAATCAAACATGCGTCATTCAAGTACGGCAGTTGTCAGTTACTGGCATACGTATGTGCACGAAGTACTGGTAAACCAGCTCAACCCTGAAAATGAATGTAGGTTTAATTTATGACGTGATACGACTGACATACTTATATCACATAAAAGAACAAACATAAAAACATGCAATTATACGAGCCTCATTCAGAGAAAACTGGGCTGTCCGCTCAGGCTAATCAGGGATGACACTTTCTTCTTTTATTGAATTTGTCGTTTTAAGGAGGTCTCTTCTAAACGAAAATCCGTAGGCGGAAAGTGTTGTCCCTGATTAGTTCGAAGTCCGCACAGGCTAATCTGGGACGAAAATTTTCGCACATGCATTAAGCCCAGTTTTCCCAGAATGAGGCTCATACAACAAGCATAAAACCATTAGTTACAACTAATGTGTATGGTTGCATTTCAGTCTCTCATGCAGCCTATGCCTCACACCTGGGATGCCTTCAAGAGTCGTGTGTAGTCAGAGATGAGGTCCTACATCTGAGAGGAACATGTGCTCCATCCACTGAGGCCTGCTTTTTGGATAGTGCTGGTTGTGGCCACCTTGTACATGTGCATTTTATAGCCTTCCTTTGTGGCTGATCTGTCTTTCTTTAATACATTGCTGTTTTTGCATTAATAGAAGAATAGTATTTGAAAAAATCTGCACTTTTTTTTATTACGATGCTAAAACAGCAAAGTTTTGCATTTTTTCGAACTGTTCCTATGTTGTACTCATCACTACACAGAAAATAAACAAGTTTTCCCGTAAAAAAAAACATGCAAAAAAGGGTGCACTTTTTTATTACGATAATTTGTGGCACAATTAGTCTTGATATGTGAATTATAAAATGTCTGATAAGAACGCTAAGATGCATAAGACGAGTTAACTGAAATATAGATATATTTGGGTATTTTAAAGAAGGGTTGGTATTTCCATTTAACTGATAAGCATAACTTTGTTTTATGAATTACAATATATGTGATATAATTGATAACTTGCAGGTTAATTTAATTATATTGCTTTGGTATAACATAGGTGTATGGTCATATTTTGTCGCTTTACTCTTGCACAGCTAAGAATACACATATTAAGAAATAGGTCTGCTGTTAATACGTAAAGGAAGGTATTTATAGGTGTTTTTTTTGTAAAGAATTCACATTACGCACTTGGCAATTTGCTTATTTACTATCTTAAAGTAAATTAATAAATTAAAAAAAAAAGTTAAACAACAACATGAGCTATATGATAATGAAGTTTACATCTTATATTTATGAGACATATAACTGTGTGCACTTTTGTGGTGGTTACAAACTGATCAAAAACAAAAATATGACATGTTAATCTGTACTTTTGTGTACCTATTTTATATTTCTAATCATTTAACTCCTGGGATGTTGTTAACCTTTAGATTCTTAAAATAATTTTCAACATGTATACTATTGTTAATCGGCTCTTGTTTGTATTTTGAAATATTGTTTATACCCAATAGCACAATGTTAGCATATAATGTTTTGTCAGTAATTTCCATTAAAACAATTGCAAATAATTGTTGCTATTTATTTCATGTTATGTCATAGTAAGTCTAATATTTCCGTATGATACTTTTATTGTACTTCCAAAAGCTTCACTTGCATACTTACTTTGAAATTGTAGTTTTGTGTTTCATTATTTGTGTACATTTTAATAATTGTATAAATATAGTTGTGTACATGTATACATTTTGTAGATATTTAAAATATACTCAGTAGAGATTCAATTTATTTCTTGTAATTTAAATTTAAAAGAGCATTATTGTCAATGACATCAATGCAAAACTGTTTTGTTTGTTAGAAAGGCTTGAAGTCATGTTTATGTTTGAAAAGGCTAGATGCGAATCGAATATGCGTAACTGATGCTGGGTATACAAGTCGATTAACTCCAGAGGCATCATAGGAAATTTCATGTACTATAAAATTAAAAGATACAAAGTCATTTTTTTACCGATTTTAGGTTGTTTTCGGCAATTTTGTGGGTAACATATCCATTAAAAACTGTCTCTGAAAAGTTTAATTAATAGAAAATACTTACAGATTTGAGCTTTTATCTTTCTTGTCTATTCATTATCACAATATTATGTTTATATTTATAAATAATTCTTAAACTATGTTCACCTACAAAAAAAGTTTACATTTTACATGTAATAGAAAAAAAAAAGTTTACAGAAAAATATATAATAAATTAAGTTTATATTCCATCTTCTCCATTTTCTGGGAGTTGGAAGCATCTTTCATATTTGTAACATTGGGTTTTAAGTGAGCTGAAGTCCAACTTGTGTTAACAGTTAAATCTACCAGGGAAAAACCAATATCATTGTTATTGCCTTGTTGCTGTTTTATACCTTTTATTATTTGTTTTCTGGAATAAATATTTATTTCCAACAGTGTGGTTGTCACATTTTCACTTGTTCACTTATTGTTATGTTGGATATCATCTGTTATTTCCGTTTTATAGTACTGGAAATTTACATTATATCAGTCACTAGCTTTTAACAGTTACTTTCTTGTTTTACATGTACATGAATATCCCAGAGTCAGGCTTTCCAGCGTTCCTAGTTTTTCCTAGTTTTCCTGGTTTTTCCTAGTTTTTTAAAAAGTCTCCTACTTTTTCCTTGTTTTTACAAAAAGCTCCTAGTTTTTTTCCAGTGATGAGTCTTTAAATTTTTTAACAGGCAAAATCATGTTTTGGCTTTGTTAATTTAATGTCATCTCTGGATATGTATACATGTACATGTATTCATAGTGTTTTAAATATATTTGTGTTTGCTGTAGGTATGCATTAATGGTTTGTTTTCCTATATATATTTGCAGTTCATAGACAGAAGCTGTTTGGCTGACTAGTTCTGACCAAGTTGACAATGACTGTGACACACAAGAACTAAGTCAATTGGTCCAAGGTCATTTAAAAAAAAGCTCCCAATTCAACCTCAACCACTCATAAAGGCATTATGATAGCTTGGTCATGTACATTTTATGATGCCTTAAAGGGTTCCATGTAACACCTCTAAAACCAATTCTATAATTCTATGAAGGGTGCTCATGATTTGGTTTGCAATTTTTAATCATGTTCAAGAACCAGTTCCAACTTGGACGTAAGGCGAATGTCACACTTAAGCAGGATAAGGTGATTAGCATGTCAAAGTTCCTGTGAACCTCACTCAATAGAGCACTTGTCCTTTAACCAAATTTTAGTCCCAGCTTTGAAACTGTTGTACACCCTTTACCACTAAGCGACAAATGACATCTAAATAAGGTTTCATGACTGGGGTCACATGTGTGGTGTCTCCGTCCTAGTACCTTTAAAAGTTCAAAATATTACTTATCATGGATTTTAAATTCTAAGTAGAAGTACATGTATAAAGTCTTTGGTTTATTATAATTTTGCTTATCCCTTGAGAGAGAGGGCAGAGTTCAGGCACTGTAAATCTTTCTTCTGGCAAATCACATCTCATTTATCACTCTCCTCATGCACTATCATATCATTCAATATTATATAATACTATTAGATTTATATTATTCTAATCTGTACTATGTTAATTATGTTGTAATTCAGTTACTAGCATGTGAACTGCAATGTGACCTGAACAGAATCATTTTGAATTGGCGTGTGTTCAGTGCTTCATATTTCTTCGTCAGCCAAACCGCTTCTGCATTTGTTTGTTTAATGAAATGGTTATACTTACAAAAAGTAATGATTTGTTGTGATATAAATCCTAGTTTTTCATAAACCCTTCTATTTTTTCCTAGTTTTCTCCTAGTTTTTTGTTCAGAGCACTCCTAGTTTTCTCCTAGTTTTTTGTTAAGGCCTGCTGGAAAGCTTGCAGAGTATCAATTTAAGTTGTTTGCCCACTAAAATCCACCTGAGAATGTATCTTAAAACTAACTAAAGCAGAATTCACATACTGATAAAGTGGTTCATCAGTGATATCGATTTCTTGATGAAACATGCTTCAATAAACAGCTGATCAGCACAACATATTCTTATGATGCGAAATGTGTCGTGTTCTGAGAAAACTGGGCATAATGCTTGTGCGTAAATTGTCATCCCAGATTAGCCTGTGCAGTTCGCACAGGCTTATCAGGGACGACAATTTCCGCTTTTATGGAATTTTTCGTTTAAATGATGTCTCTTCTTAGCGAAAATCCAGTATTGGCGGAAAGTGTCGTCTCTGATTAGCCTGTGCGGACTGCATAGGCTAATCTGGGACGACACTTTACGCACATGCATTATACCCAGTTTTCTCAGAACACGACACAAATATAAACCAGCTTCAGGTGGTGCAAATGCTGACTTGTTTTTATAACCTATAATCAAAGTTTGAAGGGGTTATACTAGAATCAATATGTTTGTTTGTAGGTTACCTTCACATGTGTTTGCATTTTGAACTTCTCACGGTTCATACTCAAACGACGTATACTCTGTGAGTAACATAATTTCCATGTTTATCAGTTTCAAAATGTTCGAAGATTGCCAATTATGCAGAGCGGAAGATTTCTGGAGGTCATTTTGGATGCATAAAAAGTTAAGACTTTCAACGTCATTTTTATATACATCTTACCAGCACAAAAAAATATTGAATTGCCAAAAAAATCATAGAAAACATACTTTGCATTGCAAAAAAAAACATGGAGATCTTTGCAAACGGTTATTATAGAGATAATTTTGAAGTCGAAGGCTCATTATTTCGCCAAAAGTCAATGGACCGGACGAAACTCGCACTTCATCTGTAGGTCATGTAGGTAGACTCATATACCAAAAAGCACTCAATATCTGAAAGCGTTGCGTGAAAAACCTCTGAAACGGAGTGCCGGACGGACTTACGGACGGACATCGCAACTTCTATATGCCACCCTAACAGGGGAATAAAAAGGAATGTGTTGATTTTGAATACAAAATGATATTATTGAATAATGCAACGTTGTACTTGCCATTCAAAAGTCAGCATTATCATCCAGATGGATCACAACAATTTCATGCGCATGCCTAACGAGAGTTTTCACAATTTAAAGCTAAAAAACGGTGAGATCAGTTCCTACGGTTTTATTCCCCCACCGTGTGTTGTTTGGTTTTGCAAAAGAAATAACTTAGAAAGTACTCAAGCAAGGTTGATGAAAGAAGGTGTGTGGATAGAGAACTTTATGGGGAATATGCACGTTATTTCAGTTTTGTGTCAGAAAAAAATTGTGGTTGCTATTTCAAAGAAAAGACACACTAACATGTATATCGACCTCATATTTATAGGAGTTATCTTCTATCACTAACTGCAAACTGCATTAAAACCAGAGGTCAAAACTGTGGACAATGTCTAAGGTATATCAAAGACCTATCAATATACATATTGATAGGTCTTTGTATATTGATAGGTCTTTGGGTAAATAGATACTATACATTGAAGCACTTTTGGTTGTTCGGTTTCGTATGCATGTCTATGCTAAAATCTTTGGACTTTGCACATGGGTAATGCTTTTTATGGTACTACTAATGCTCAGTTGGTCATTGTCGACTCGGGTACTACTGTAAAGTACCCCAAGTACTCTTAAGTATACATGTGTACTACAATGTACACATGGTACGGAAAATATACTATAACGTGCCCGGGAATACTAACGCTAAATTGGTCGTTGTCGGCTCATTTTTTAAAATTAATTATGTTCATATCTTTGTCAATTTTCTGTAAAATGGCCTCTATATTATCGAAACTCATACTCAAAAAAGCATGTTGAGGCAGGTTTTGTTCACAGAGAATTTTGTTTAGTAATTCGTTAGCGCGTTTTACGACATCGGATTTTGGGCGGGAATAAAATTCGGGTACAGCATAAACATAGGCCGGGTGCCTTTAAGCGTATTTTCCGTACCCGGGGTACATTGTAGTATACTTAAGAGTACCCGGCGTTCTTTTAGGTAGTACCCGAGCCGACAATGACCAATCGAGCACTACTAACAAGAACATACATGCACTCTTTTCATTGACAAGTTCGTCATTTGCAGAAAAAAACACATTTTGCTCTGACGGGCATCACCCGTTTTGCAAACTCCTAACTGAATTCGTAAATCTTTATATGCCGACACAAATTTACTGAATTGTGTAAATGGCTTGCTGAAATTATAAGATATCTGTTCACTAAAGTCTGAAAAAAACGCGTTTATCTTCGCAAAATTAACACTTCCCTTGGCGTTGTCATTCTTTTCCGCCATATTGCTTAAAGCACATCGATCGACTTTCGTCAAAATATGTAATCCGACTGACTTATCTTCGTTCGTTGGCCATTTTTCTGTCTACTTAATGTATATGAGAGTAAAAAGTATGTGATTTTTTTTAAACTAGAGTATTTCTGAACCCTATTTCACATATATGTTCTTAAATCATGTTGAGGTCTCTGATTGTCTACACAATATCTTTAACATAAACACAAATAATGTAAGAACTAGCTTCGCCGTTTATTGCTTTACACCCGAAACCGGAAACGCTCCTACGAGATTCAACCGAGCCACAGGCTTATGCCACGCAGGCGTTGGCCGTGCTTACATGAAACATTTCGCACCGGGGAAAGCACACATTCGGTGCAGAGATATAATTGGTTAGATATAAACTCCGAGTGCAGTGTTATTGACGTAAAAAAAAATAACATAAATATTTTAATCAACTATCATCACTTGTTGTATAATTTGAATAACATAATAGCATGACTCTCCTGTTTTGATGGGTTCAGGACACGCTTCAAAATATAAATACATCTGATATTGTCAAATTTTAACTCAATACCCAGTCATTCAGTGTTACCAATTACTAGATAACTTATGCACTTTAATACCTTCAATTCAATAATTTTCATTTAATAGATTAATTTGAAATGTATAGTTGTTCAAGGTATTAAAAGTGGAAGACTTAAATCATCCTTTTATTTTTTCATTTAACACTTTATAAATAGCAGTCCTTATTAATATATTAACAAAAATCTTACTTCATTTTACTTCATTTTCGCTTTCATATGAAGTTTTTTTTAAGTGTTGAGTGAAATCTGGATGTAAAATGTAATTACACTGTCTTATTCAATATCTCTGTCTTCAAGAGTACTCTCTGTTCTTAAAAGATCAGTTACACAATTATTAGGAGAAGTAACATGCTTGTCAAATTATATACTTTTTCTACATGCTGATTAAATTAACGATTTATTATGCTGTTTATCATACAAACTGGCATATCTAACTTGTACCTTAGCTATGTTTATGTTATAAGTTTATGTTATAAGTTTATGTAACATAAGCAAAACTGTTTTAGAAATCACCTTTTAAAGCATGTGTACTTAAATTTCATA